>QTSX02007296.1:0-157737 GCA_014839935.2 Entomophthora muscae
CATTTAATAAGAATAATGCATGATGTGAAAACCCAGTTGACAGGGTAACCAAACTTGCATATGCATAAACCACAAACCAGATGCCGCCAATATGCTGGTGAGTTAAGATGAGATCTGGTAATCTATTTAAGTCCCATGTCAGACCAGAATGGCTGCCTAACTCTGGGGGCTGAAACTAGCAGTCTGGGGAACAGATAGACTGACTAGTAAGAGTTGGAAGCGTCAGATTATAATCTGGCAAGAGGGCTTATCCACCCTATATAAGGTGCTCTACTGATTAGAGATTGAGCAGAATATTTACCATTGGATTAGAGATTAAGTATCTATATCTATTGTATTACTACTAGCCAACGCCTAGTAGTCAGAAGTATCCAAGTAGAGTGTGCCGCCGTCTACTTGCAGACCTGTGTATCTTCTCCTACAACCCACAGGACTCTATCAAGCCGTAGTTGTACCACAAGACCCAATTGATAGCTACAGAATGTTGTCATACAGTCCCCTATCAACACTCATATTACAATGTCCTTTAATAAACACAATTACCCAAGACCACCAAATCTTGACAATAAAAAATAAACAAAATAAATAATTGATTTATTTTTATTTTTATTGCCTTGAAAACTTAACACCATAACTAAACCCCCAACCAAAATATTACAACATATAGCTTTCCAGAAAATCATTCTCCAGCAATAAAAATTGAGCTGCAATCATTCAAATCCAACAAACAAACTACAGCCCTTCACCCAGGATTGTATCTCAGTTTAAAGCAAATATCTATATAGTCCCATATTTAAAAGAGCAGCCATATACATGCACCAACACAACCCACCAGGTTCAGCTGATAACCACCTGGTTAAATGTCCAAACCCATACAGCAAAGATACATCCAAACTTTAACCAGTTCAATCCCTAGTTAATAAATTAATATCTATATCAACCCCTTTCACATCCAACTTACTTGTAGGGTTGTGGTGGACAAAATACGCTCCAATTATAATGCTTGCCTGATTTAAGGTATCCTAATTAGAGCTATTTAGGAAAAGCAGATTCCCTAGCATGAGTAATCCAAATTTTCTAGAAAGGGTCCAGGTGGAGAAGGCTTTCTTCCTCCAGAATCCAGCACCACCCATTTGGCATCTGGTGGATTCTCTACAAGTGAAACCAAGGAGCTGTGGTAATAAATAATAAATAGGATACATTTAACAATCAAAATTAAAATCTTAAAAAACCCTTTCATTTAAAAATTAAAACTCAACAGACTTCATACTGCTAGAGATGGGACAGGCGCCAAGATCATCTCAATTTTGTGAGGTGACTGAGCTTCACCTGTCCCAATATATTTTTTAACTTTAGCAGCTGGCCACAAATTCTTTTGCGACCTTCAAGTCACATCAAAATCCATGCTGGTTTGTTTTGTGGCTTTAGGAGCAGTTTACAATTGTAACAACCACATTTTGTGGCCTGCTCCTAAAGTCACAAACAAATCTGCATGAGCTGTGATGTGACTAAGCACAATCTATCTTGTTTTGTTTTGTGTTGTGTATGATCATAAATATGCAGACTATCCCCTTTGGTTGAAACAGATACTTATTCTTTTATCTAATTATAAAGTTACTTCCCCATTTAGCTCTAGATAGAACCTTATTTCCTTGACAGTCCAAAAAGATTCCCTCAAATCTCCGCCAAACTTTTAAATTTACTAGGGGACCTGGCCCATACAATTGAAGAGAGATTTGTATTAGCCTATCTCTCCTAAACTTTCCCCGATTGCCCAACATCCCTGCCCAACTGTGAAAAAAACACTGATCAGTTTATATTTCTTATTGGCCTGGGCTCAGCTCTTTTTAAAACAAGCTTGCTGCAGCCAATCAGGGGTTTCCAACACAATGGTTTCATCCTGCCTGGATTCTCAAGTGTTGTCTTCAAAGGCCCAAATTCACATACCAACCAATCAGAATCTATTTAAGAGATTGACAAAAAACTTTCAGCCCCCCTTACTCAGGGCTAAAAATTCTATCTGCTATCCAATCAGGGGACTCTCCTGCTCTTGGTGGGCCTTCAGGTTGAGTTTATATCCCTTAAATGTCAAGCAGGCTTTTAATGAGTCCCTGTTTGTTGATCCTTATCAAAAGGGGTTATGGTTTTAATTCCTGTTGTTATGGACTTCTTTTCTTGGAGCTCTCTATTTTAAAAGCATTAATAAAAGATCTGGCTTTTACTACCTCCAGTCTCATTCCCTTGGTATACAGAGGCTGCTTCTTCTTCCCTAGTGTTGATGTTATTGTTAAGCAGCACTTATTTCATATTTTTGCTTCTGAAAGCAAACTCAAGCCTGATTTAATGTCAATAAACAGTATATCAACTTATTTCAAGTCTGATTTTCTCTATTTGAAGCCAACCCCCAGCTTCAAAATCCTTTCTCACCCAGTTAAAGCATCCCTGCAGCTCCCCTGTGTTCTGGCGCTGGTCTATGGTTCCTGGGAATCCCATTTCCTTTGTGGAACCCCCAGCTCTGAATAGTTTTACCTGTTGCCTCCCCCAGCTGCATCAAAGCCCCTCAGATCCACTGAGGAATCCAAAAACACTATTCTCTCTGGCCAAATGCTTGGCTTTTACCCTAGCACCTGCCCTTTTTTAGTATGAGCTATCTTGCCATACCTGAGGCTGCACTTGTCTTCTTCTGTTCACTCTGTGGGAGAAGATCTTGATAAGTCTCTGTATCTAATTGATGATCTTTTAGGTAGGACACATGGCTTGCTGTATACTGCAGAGTATCTTGTTGAGAGCCTCACCTTGGAGGACGCTGTGATACTCTTGGCTCCACTGGTTTATGAAAGATCTCTCCCTAAAGCAGCCCTGACTTATATTACTCTGTATGTAGGGGAACCTTCCCTTCTTCATGACCTACCTTTGCATCCAGTACCTGTCCTGGCTACATGTCTTGACTTCTGAAAGGCCTGTATTTGATGGGGCTGAATTCTTACCTTCCGCAGATGCCCCCATCCTGTCCTTGTGAGCCCCCTGTGTCAAAACAGCAGGCTCAACCCACCAGCAAGGTTCTGAGTAAGCAGGTTTGTGACCTGCAACTCAATTATCCATTCACCTGAAGCCAAGTTAGGAAGACAACTCTGATTTCCAAATACAATAACATGAAAAAAACTGATCACTCTCAGTGGGTGACTTGTTTTGGCGCTTGACTCATTACAAGGATCAAGTCACCCCCTTTACCATCCCACCATATAATCAACACAATCATGTTCCTGTTATCCACAATTTACAACAACTATATAATTATTATCTCTCAATAGAGAATATAATATAGTTTCTAAATATTTTCCCCTTGTAACACTGCTAAAACAGCACAGTTACAACATTGGTAGCAGAAGTAGGGTTTCCATCCTACTATATTCCCCAAATTTCTGCCTGTTATGTGTACTCACCGTGGTCAACAAATCTTTGATAGAATCATGTCTGGCCTCCTGCTGGACTGGACTCTGTATACACCTGGTACAGAAATACCTGATGGCTTTGTCCTGTATCAGATTACGGTTATCACGCTCTCTGCCTTCAACACCATGTCTGCACAAGGGCTCTTCCAGGCTCCCCTGCTATGCCTTGTCCAGCTGATGAGAATAACATGCCAGCCTTTGTAGCCCAAAGACTTTGAAGCGCTGCCCTGGAACCTTTTGAAGGGGCCAACAACAACAATGCTGCCGCATGGATCCAGTCCGCCCAAAGCAAGCTGGCTCAGATGGAATGCCCACAGCAATTTTGGATCACAGATATTTCCATTTGTCTGACCCATGACACTGGCACCTGATGTGACAAGTGGCACAAAGAGCACACTGACAAGAACTGGGACACCTTCAAACAGGACTTCTTGGCAAGATTTGTGCTTAAGGATACGGCACTCATGATCATACGCCAAGTAAAGAACCTAACCCAGACAGGCACCGTGAAGGAACTTACCCGCGCCTACAAGGAACTCCATCTCTGTGCCCCATCTGACATGGCTTTGATACCCCAGCAACACACCTCATGTACTACAACGCTTTCAAGTCACACGTGATGAGACATGTGAACCTGGACCAAGTTACCAACCTGCAAAGCCTGTACTGTGAAGCAGAAAAAGCAGAGCAAACATCCAACGCTCTACACAAGGCACAGACTGGGAAGCAAGAAAGGCCCAAGGACTTTCATTCAAGCGGGCGCTCCTCTCAACTACCCCCTGGGGGCAACGGCAACAACAATAACCACAAACCCACGGGTTTGAATGGGAATGGGAATGGGAATAACGGCCAGTCAAATTGTACCCATTTCTGTGTCACCGCCACCAGAGGATGTGGACCAATGCCCAATGATCCAAGTGCCCTCGGAAGACCTGGTACTATACACCATTGCCAGACATCCCAATAAATTGATGTCTTACCCTTTCTGCTTTTGCAGTTACACAGGCTCAGCACTCTTGGACTTGGGCGCAGATTGAACTTTAGTCAACAGCAGCTTTGTGGATAAATTCAAGCTGGCCACTAATCCTCTGCAGATTAAAAACGTGGTCCTGGCTGATGAACATCACATTGCTGTGACACGGGAAACTGCCCCTTCTCTATCATGCTAGAGAACCTACATTCCACCATTCAAGGTCCCGTCATTGACTTTCCCAATTTGACATTGTACTGGGACTGGACTGGCTGCAAATGAACAACCACCATGTAGACTGGGCAACCTCTGTACTGATCATTAAACATGAAGGTGTCAACCACCAAATCTACCCTGACTCAGTAGACCAACTCCTATGCAACCATGTCTTTGTACATATCACAGAGACCTTGGATAAACAGGAGAACCTCAAGGCAATCAACTGGGACTCTTTCCAGTACAAGAATATCCATTTCAAAGATCACCAGGACACCACCACACCTCAGGATTGTGAAATTGTAGCTTGGCACCCAGAAATCTTCAAGGAGGCTCTACCTGAGTTGCCACCAGAGAAACACATCTAACACTCCATCCAACTCAAAGGAGCAGTGCCTAAGGCGCAACCCATTTATTGCCTCACCCTAAACAAGGATGAC
This sequence comes from Entomophthora muscae, assembly GCA_014839935.2. NCBI lineage: Eukaryota > Fungi > Entomophthoromycota > Entomophthoromycetes > Entomophthorales > Entomophthoraceae > Entomophthora > Entomophthora muscae. Next base: position 5,079 of record QTSX02007296.1, read on the forward strand.
GCCCTGTGTGCTTACCTCAAAGAGGCATTGGATAAAGGACCTATCCGTCCCTCACAGTCCCTTTTTGGTGATTCTATATTATTTTTAGAAAAGAAAGATGATACCCTGCGCTTAGTCATAGACTACCAAGCCCTAAACAAAGTTACCATCAGAAATTATTACCCATTATCACTCATTGACGCCCTCTTTGATGCCTTGGGTGGTGCTACAGTCTTCTCCAAGATTTATCTGACTGCAGTCTATAACCAGATCTGTATCAAGGAGGAAGACATCCCCAAGACAGCCTTCTGCACTAAGTACGGTTCCTACAAATGGTGGTACTCAACTTTGGCATGACCAATGCCCGTCCACCTTTGTAACCTTCATGAACAAAGTGTTTGCGCCACACATAGGCAAACATGCCCTAGTGTACCTGGACAATATTATTGTCTACAGCCCATTGGTGGAACAGCATCAAAAAGACCTGGAAGAGGTCTTTGCGACCTTGGCACAACACAAACTGTTGACCAAGCCCTCCAAATGTCAGCTCTTCCATAAGAAGTTTCCCTTCCTAGGACACATAATCTTGAATTATGGCATTAAACCTGACAGCCAGAAAATCCAGGCTATCTGCAAAATGTCACCACCAAAGAACAAGGCAGAACTCCGCACAATTTTGGGAATGGTTGCCTATGTATGTTGGTTTATACCTGACTGTGGCATCCTGACTACACCCCTGTCTGCCATAACTGGCACCAAATCTAAGTTTTATGGAACCCACAACGTGACCTTTGCTTCAGAATTATTAAGGAGAAGCTCACAAAAGCACCCATCCTACAGTACCCCAAATGTGATGGGGAATACCAAATTGAAACAGACGCCTCAGACACATCCATTGAGGGAGTACTACAAATCAAAAACAATGATGGTGACTTCCTGTCTGTAGTCTATAAAGCACACAAACTGGCAGACAGCAAGTGCCAATACCCCATATATGACAAAGAGTTTTTGGCAATTGTGCACTGCCTGGTCAAATGGTGTTGCTACCTAGAACATTAGAGGAGGAGTTCACAGCATTGACCAACCACAAGTCATTTATATACTTCAAAACCCAAGAAAACTTATCCCGCCATCAAGCCTTCTGGATGGAACTCCTGAAGAGGTTCAACATGCTCATACAATATAAGCCTGGCCCAGAGCTTGCCATGGCTGATGCGCTGTTACGTCTATACGTTAGAGCCACAAGGGGCAATAATGGGCTTGACACAGACTGGCCTCTCCTGGTGCTTTACACAAAGAACAAAGGGCCTCCCCCTGGTAATAGAGATATAAAAAAAGAAACTGTCATTAAGAACAAGCACCTATTTGCCAATTTATATGGATTCCTACACCAAAAAAATGTCCAACAGAACAACCATCCCATATATTCCCACTCATCAGCAAGTTGATACAATCTTGCGTTACCACAGAGACCTGGGCCACAAAAAAAGTTGTAACCTTTACAAATTCCTTAAACACAAAGCCTGGTGGCCGACCTTATATTGAGATGTTCAGGAAGTCTTGGACCAGTGCAAAGCATGCAAGAAATTTGCAAAGAGTGAGACCCTTCCTAAATCAGTATTACCCATTCACACACAACTACTATTCAAAGTGTGAGCCCTGGACATTGTGGGGCCTATGCCCAGGAAAAATAATGACAAGATTGTTGTGAATGCCGCTATTCACAGTATTTTGATTTTGCCTTCAGTGGGCCATTTTGAGGACAAATCTCTTGCTTTTGCTTTTGCTACTCAAAATGAGTTAATGACCAATTCAGGAAATACAATTGTTTGGTTTCCTGATCCCTGCAGCAACTCACTTGCCCCACTAATGCTGGTGGCAAGTGATCCTACCATCCTGGTAGTGTTTTGTGGTATTCTCAACCACTATATATTACATTTCCTTGTTCACCAATAAAATTAAGTTATATTCACATTTTTGTCTTTGTGTATTATGTACTTCTGCGCCTCTCTCTAGCCACAACTAGTAGAGATTATTCTTCCAGGGCTGCAAAGTAAACGCATTTGTATTCCCTGTCATCTAACCAAGACTTAGTAAAAATCTAATCCTAAGGTTAGGATTTCCTGTTGTGTGTCTGTGCCGCTCCTCAGAACATGAAAAAAATGGTGCTCACTACAGGGGCTGTAAGCCCCTTTGGTTGTCCCCTTTGCATCCACGTTTTCAGGTCCTTTGCCTCTGCCTATACAAGAGCCAAATTCACCTGAAATAAACAGTCCTCCTATTGAGGAAGATATTGCCAACCAGCCTATTACCCCCACGGTACTGAAACTTGGGAATGGTCCCTGCCTAGTTGCTTACCCCATGGATACCCCTGACTTAGATCAAGTCATGTCGGTAGCCCTTGGGATAGCCCGTGAAGGAGCCATCACTTGCCTTCAGTTGCAGTTCAGTTGGGCTGAATACTACAAATTAATTGTGGCTCCTCAAATTCCACAGCATCTCCTCTCAGTGGCTGGCTCTGCTGAGCACTTACTATCATTCTTTGTGCAGCCTGCCTTAGCCCACCATCAAATGGTGTTGGGGCTCCATGTCCAAGAAATCTTGTCTCTGCAAGCTGCGGTTACTCATCACTGGGACCAGTTTGCTGCCTATCAACAGTGGATTCATTCCCTGTTTTTGTTGGTATCTGAAAATCAACGCAACTCTATCACCTCCCAGGCCCTTTTGGTTAATTCTATTGAACAAATGCGCCAGTCTATCCCCAAATATGTGAGAGAACGTCTACTTAAGTTTCACCAGCTAGAACAACCCTGGCAAACTCAGGTGGATTCCACCTTAAACGCTTATCTCACAGACTTCAAGCAACTTGTGCAACAGCTCAATGCCTTCAGTATATATTTCTTTGAGCAGCTACAGCAGGTAGCAGACTTTGCTGCTAGAGGCCTTAATGAACTCAGTACCGCATTTGAACAAGAGAGAGCAGCCACCGCTGCTGCCATAGCTAAACTCCAGAGCCAAGTAAATGAGCTATCTATGCCCAAGCCAGATGTTCTGCCCTCTCCCCCTTCTGATGACTTGGCAGATAGGGAACAGAGAATATGTGACGCCATCCAAGAGCTATATTTGACTACTTGCAGTCAGGGACGTCCTGCTGAGACGCCTCAACCTGACCCCCAGGTTCTTGAACTGACTACCCAAGTTGTGGAGCTACAGCAAGAACTTGCTGCCCTACGTGCAATGATGGCAACTGCTGCTAGTCCAGTTGGGGTTGTTGATGAAGATGGCTGCTGCCCTGGTTTATCTGGAGCACCTCAAATTCAATGTGCTAGGGAATTAATTGCCCTAGCTAACAAGGTGGATCAATTGAAGCAGGACCACACTGAGCTGGATAGAGACGTACAAGAGATGAATGAAGTAATCAAATCTGTAAATGATATATTCACCCCTTGCCTCTTGGTGGGGCCATCCCTTACTTCCCGTCTGGCTGAACTCTCCACAATAGTGACCACCCAGGGTCAACGCTTAGATGCTACTGCACAACAGACCACTCAAGCTGCAAATACTGGGTCCCGTGCTGTTGAGACTCTTACCACCCTTGAAGAAAGTGTTCACCAGCTATGAGCTAGATAACCCCCCTTGGAATTGGAGCCAGAGTTTTCCCCACATATCAACGTACTTGATAGCAACAATGGTGGTCCAACTCCTGAGGCACATTTTAAGCCTACCTTTAAGCAAGTCTTTGACCCCCAAACCTTGACCATTGCAGCTTTCCTAACTATCTATGAAACTGCCATGTAAAGAGCATCAGATGATGTCAAAAAGGAACACATCCTGACCTCTCTACACTGACCTGCAAAGAGGTAGTTGTGCCAGAACTACCCTCCATTGAGATGTGGGAAGATATGAAGCAGCTTCTGATTGATGAGTTTGGTGGTGACCTTATCCTGGAAGTGAAAAAGGATGCCTTCATGTACATTGCTTTTAAGCCTAAGGAGACACTAGCCAAGTTTGCAGACAGATTCTACATGGAAGGACAGCAATTAATTACAAGCAGACAGTTGACAGCCCATGAAGCCTACATGGCTTGCGCTCAAGCCCTCAAAGTTAATCAACTTCTGTGCCTTCACTTCAAAGCCCATAAGGCTATGCTTTCCTCCATGAAGAGCATAAAGACGCTGTTGCAGGATATGCATCTTACCCACTCTGGTGCCGTTGTCAGGGAAAGTTGAGCTGCTTCTAACTCAGGTTCATCTTCCCATGGTCCTTGCATTCTTACTATGAATTCACAGAATCCTCTTTGACGCCAAGGTTGCCACAACTGTGGTCAGATAGGTCATCATTCTCAAGTCTGCACCATTCCGCAGGCTGAAGGAGCTGATCCAAAGGAACAGGCGGGAAAAGAACAGTCAACCTAGAGGCAGAGACGCTCTCAGTTGACAATTCTTCCCAGTCTCTTCCAATCCCTCCCTCTATGGATGAATCTGAGCCTGCTGATAATGAGGCTCCCCCTATTCTCCTCCTATTTCACAATATCTCCAATGATTCTGACCTGGATGATTCTGATATTGACGACACTAATGCATATGGGTATATAGTTCTAGCCGTTCCCAAAACCATTGCAGTTCCCTATAAGTTACGCTCAGGAAAGACTACAACTACTGCTAAGCCTCTGCCTGAGGCTAAAGAGATTTTTTTGCGCCCTTACCTCACTCAGGCCAAGAGGTCCCCCGTGTTAGTGGAGTTGTCAGAAGAAGCTGCTGAGGTTGCTGATGCTGTCTTCAAGAATGTGTCTGTTTTGCTCCCCCTCCAGACTGTTTATAAGGAGTTCCCAGGATTAAGATGTATGATTGAGAAGTGGGATAAGGAACTAGCAGAGGCTCAAGATATCCTGGCTTTCCTTTCCCCCTTTGGCTGCACTACCACTCAAGTAGAGATATCCATTCAAAAAGTGAAGATTAAGGCAGTTCTAGACACTGGCTTGCCAGTCAATGTTGTATCCTCCAAGCTTGTGAAGAAACTCAAACTTGCCCCTGAACTTAATTATCACCAGTTGTATGGCATAGCTGGACTGTCTATGACCCGCGCTATAGGGGCATACTCTGCTCTACCCATGCAGTTTGGCAAGCTTCTCCTAGCCGCACCAGCAGTTGTTCTGTAGAATTTGAGTTACAATCTCCTAGTTGGCACCCAGTTCCTTAGGGAATATAACGGGATAATCAACTTGAAAGATGGCTACCTCTCTAATCTAGGATACAAAGTCCCTTTAATCTTTGAAGAGCCAGTTAAGGTTCCGGGGAAATGCCTCAAGACCTGCGCCTTGGAGTACCCCACTGAGGTTTTCAACCTCAAGTATTGCACCCACTCTTCAAACATGAAGTGTCCACCCATTGCTTGTCTTGCGTCTGAAGGGATCCCTCTCCTAGCCACGTCTGCTGTTACCATCCCACCTGGGTCTCAGGCCATCCTGGACTCCCAGATATCATATGAACTACCTGAATGCATCTTCTTGGAGTTGTACTCTCCCCCCCTCCTTAGGACGCACCAAACCTTACCTCTGTCCTGGGATCCTAGATATCTCTCATAAAGACCCTGTTCAGTTGTTGGTAGCCAACCTGACTGAAATCCCCATGACTGTATATAAGGGACAGATTGTTGAATATGGCAAGTTGTTGGGCGCTCCTGACGTCCTGTCTCTTCATCCTTTTGGCACGTTTCAAGACTTTAACCTACCAGAGGATGAGCCGCAAGTCTTATCTCTGTTCACTGCACAAGACTTCCCACAACTGTCCCCAGTTCAACAGAAAGAGGTGTTAGATTTATTAGACCAATTTTATGACATCTTTGCCAAGGACAGTACTGACTATGGGTTAGCCAAAGGTATTATCCATCAGATAGACACTGGCAACGCTCCCCCCTTCCGTGCTAAACCATATTGCTGCAGCTGTGTGGAAGACGCCCAAGTATCTAAGGAGCTCAAACAACTGCTAGATGCTGGACTTCTGGCGCCTTCCCAAAGTCCTTGGGCTTTCCCACTACTTATCTTAAAGAAGAAGGATGGGGGTCATTGTATTGTGACGGACTACCGCCGGCTGAACTCTTTGATCAAGAAGGACTCATACCCCTTGCCGCGTATTGATGATGCTCTCCAACGTCTTGGAGGTTCAAAGTTCTTCCCCGCCATGGACCTGGCGTCTGTATACTGGAAAGTTGACCTATCCCCTGAGAGTTGTCAGAAAGGTGTTCTCATTACTTCTGAAGGGCGTTTTGAGCCTACTTGCATGCCATAGGGACTTTGCAATGCCCCAGCCACCTTCCAAAGGGCCATGGACTCCATCCTTTGTGACTTGAAGTTGTTGTGTGTCCTAGTGTATTTGGATGATATAAAAGTCTTCAGCGCTACCTTCACTGATCACCTGGCTCATCTCAAAGAGGTGTTTGTGAAGATTTGATAAGCTGGCCTCAAACTAAAACCTTCCTAGTGTGCCTTCTTCAAAGAATGTCTCAAGTTCTTGGGCCATGAAGTAACCCAGACTGGGATTTGCCCAATGACTAAGAAGGTTGAAGCCATTGACAAAATGCTTCTGCCCACTAACTTGCAAGAAGTACAAGTCTTCTTGGGGATGATGGGCTATTACAGGCAGTTCATCCCTGACTTTGCCGATACTAGTGAACCATTAGTCCAGCTTCTATGTAATGTCCCCTTTGAGTGGACTGCCAGTCAGCAGCAAGCTTTTGAGACCCTTAAGCAAAAACTCAAAGAGGCGTCAATCCTAGTGTATCCTGACTATGATAAGGAGTTCATCCTGTACAACAATGCTAGTGATTTAGCTATTGGAGCCACTCTGCCCAACTGGACAACGAGGGTGTAGACCATCATGTGGCTTACACTTCCGTGTATTAAACAAGCATGAGAAGAATTATAGTGTCACGTAGAAGGAGTGCCATGCTGTGTTGCATGAAGTCAAGCAGTTTTGTCATTACATATATGACACCCACTTCACAGTTATCACTGACCACGCTTCTCTCAAATGGTTACAGCAGCTCAAGGAACCTGAAGGACGCCTAGCTATATGGGCTCTACGCCTGCAGGGATACAACTTCACAGTGCTCCATTGCCCTGGAATTCAACATCAGAACGCTGATGGGCTCTCCAGAATGCCTATTCTTGCTTTGCATCCTGCAGAGGCCGACCAATTATACAAACTAATTGGGTATCCTTCTTCTTGGAAAAGTGAGACAGAAGAGGTACAACTGGCCTTGTCCAAGCTATCTGAAGATACCCTTATACGCAACAATCAACTCTTCAAAAAGGTATGAGACCAGTATGTGCCTTATGTATGGCCCAGTCTTTGCCTCTTGTTGGTGTCACAAGCCCATAAAAAACTGGGCATGGAGGCATTGCCAAGACCTTTGACTGGCTTCAGAAGAACTACTTTTGGGAGAACCTTTGCCTGCTGATCCCAGACGTCATTGCTAGTTGTCACAACTGCCAGATACAGAGGCCTTGAGCTGCTGCCCACGAGTTTAAATTAGTTCCCCCTCAACATGCCCTTCACACTGTTAGTATTGACGCAGTAGGTCCTCTTCCTGCTCTCATTCTGGGTGTTGCTTTATTCTGGTTGCTGTCAATCACTTTAGCAAGTGGGTAGAGGCTCGCCCTACAAAGGACATCACAGCTAAGACAACTGCTGCCTTCCTGCTACAAGATTTTTTCTATCAACATGGCTGTCCTCAAGGATTGCTCTCAGATAATGGGACTAACTTCAATGCCAAGCTGTTAACCTCTGTTGTCAAAGCTTTGGGGTCCCACCAGTCCTTCTCTGTCCCCTACAACCCTTCTACCAATGGGGCTGTCAAGCGTGCAAATTCAACACTGGTCTCCATCATGAGAAAGCTCACCTACTCTGACGCTGCTAATTGGGACTTGTACTTACCTGCTGCCCTCTTTGTATACTGCCTTAGCAAACATTGTGTCACTGGATATTCCCCCTTTGCTATGCTATATGGGCAAGAAGCTAATACCCCATTGCTCTTGGGGCCCCCCTGCTTACCTCAGATAAGGCCATGAATCCTGACAACCACATCAAAGATTTAGTCAACCAAATAATTGATATTCAAGCCACTGCTTACACTTCCTCATATAAGACTAAGATGCTTGAGCTCTCTCCCAACAATGCTGGACGCTCCCCCCTGCCTGAATTTAATGTTGGCAACCATGTCCTTTACTACCAACACAGAGTAGGTGGTTGCGCACACAAGTTGGACTCTCTGTGGATTGGCCCTCTAGAAGTAACCTTTAAGCAAGGATCCAAATACACTGTAAAGCTCCTGTCTAGTGGCCGTTTTTTTGCTTGAGTGCACGCAAAGTTCTTTTGTAAATACCGCCCCCTAAGGCCAATCTAGAGGAGGGCAATGTCGTGAATGTTGCTATTCACAGTATTTTGATTTTGCCTTTGGTGGGCCATTTCAAGGACAAATCTCTTGCTTTTGCTTTTGCTACTCAAAATGAGTTGATGACTAATTCATTAAATACAATTGTTTGGTTTCCTGATCCCTGTGCAACTCACTTGCCCCACTAATGCTGGTGGCAAGTGATCCTACCGTCCTGGTAGTGTTTTGAGGTATTCTCAACCACTATATATTACATTTCCTTGTTCACCAATAAAATTAAGTTCTATTCACATTTTTGTCTTTGTGTCTTCTTTACTTTTGCGCCTCTCTCTAGCCACAACTAGTAGAGATTATTCTTCCAGGGCCGCAAGGTAAAAGCATTTGCCTTCCCTGTCATCTAACCAAGACTTAGTACAAATCCAATCCTAAGGTTAGGATTTCCCGTTGTGTGTCTGTGCCGCGCCTCAGAACACAACAAAGATGTACATCATTACCGCAATTGACTTTATCACACAATGGCCAGTGGCACAAGCAGTTAAAACGCATACAGGCAATGACATGTGACGCTTCATAGAAAAAAATCATCAGCAAGTTTGGAAAGCCAGAACTCCTGATAATTGACGGAGGCAAAGAATTGACCTCTGAAGATGCCAATGTATACCTCACCAAAAATGGGGTCCAGCACACGGTGACAACACCTTACCATCCTCAGGTCAATGGACCTGTGGAGTGACTGAATGGCAGCCTCATTCAAGCCTTGGCCAAACTCACTGCTGGGAGACCTGAGGACTGGTACAAGCAGCTATCAACTACATTGCTTGTATGCTGGACCCGTGTGAACAGATTCACTGGCAAAAGCCCCTTTGAGCTAGTTTATGGAACACAACCCAATATCATCCAGGCGCTATCAGGACCTAATCTGGAGATGCCAGATAAGGTTCCACCCCACTCAGATCCCCAGGTCATACAGGTCAATAGCAACCAATCAGAAAAGGAAGAAAAGCGTCTACAAAAGACCTTTGCCCCCATCAAAGACAGACATGATGTCAGCAACAAGGTCTGGGTCATGAATACCAACAAGAGTAAAATTCAACCAGAAAAGTTGGCCCTGCCATCATCCTAAAGGTAACCAAAAACAACACTTACCTCGTGCAAGGGCTTTTGAAACAAAAACAGGACAAGGTCTCCACCATGATTGCCTCAGACCCTGCAAGGCAAGACAAAAGCAACAAGAGACCGTGTTACCTGCCACCAAACAACAGTTAGTCCAGTATAGCACCTGGGCTCCCAACAACCTCCCTGACAACCTACCCCCAGAGGAGACCAACCCTCAGTTGGGGGGATGTTGAAACAGCAGGCTCAACCTGCCAGCAAGGTTCCAAGTAAGCAGGTTTGTGACCTGTGACCTGCAACCCAATTATTCATTCACCTGAAGCCAAGTTAGGAAGACAACTCTGATTTCCAAATACAATAACATGAAAAAAAGGCTGATTACTCTTGGTGGGTGACTTGTTTTGGCGCTTGACTCATTACAAGGATCAAGCCACCTCCTTCACCATCTCACTGTGTGATCAACACAATCATGTTCCTGTTATCTACAATTCACAACAACTATATAATCATCATCTCTCAATAAAGAATATCATCTAGTTTCTAAATATTTTTCCCTTGTAACTCTGCTAAAACAGCACAGTTACAGCAACTGTTTGAGTGGTCATTACAGTGTTACCTTGCTTGGCATCCTGGTGGATTCCCTCCAGGATGGAAGCCAAGCCTAGTTAGTTTAGCTCTCCTCTCTCAAAAAAGTGTCCATGGTGTATTCAACTTAGATCTACTCTCTCCCTATACCAGTGATTCCAAGTCCCTGAAAAACTTAGATACAGATCCCCTGATCATCTTGAACATGTATGAATGGGAGGTTGAGGACATTATGGACTACCCAATGGTGAAAACGCCCATCAGTACTTGGTAACACGGGCTGACTATGATGAAAAATCAAATCCCTGGGAACTGTTGTAGAATCTACAGCACTGTGACAACATCTTGGCCAACTTCTAGGCACAGAGGACCTCTTCCTTAAGTGAGGGCAGTGTCAGGATCACTGATCCTGCTGAATCTGAAACTTGATTCTCTGATTCAGATCTGCAAAAGAAAGGACTTTGATTCAATCCAGTTAGTTAAAAGTCTGATATTGGTAGATCCAATAAGTTAAAAACAAAGTAAGAAGAAAGTGAATTTATAACATTGAGGATTTTAATTTAGTTTTAAATGTGTCAGAAGCGAGCCTCAAACCTAAGAGGCCCATCTCTGATAGCCCAGACTTATTTTTAATTGTGTAAACATTGAATTCAACTTGTTATTGGTGAAAAAATAAATATCAGGCTGCCTGCAGCCAATCAGAAGCTCTGGAATAGCTTTCTGGCATCAATAATCTCTCTCTGGTCAACAAGGCTATGTTGTTTGATCTCTACAGCAAAGAGGGTTTTTAGAACCTTTTATTATGTTTCAAAGCTGTTAAGAAGCTAAAACTTGCTGTTTTCTCTGGCTTGAATTATCCTTAAGTTTAAAGTGTTAAATATTCAAGGTTGGGGTAAAAGTGAGTTATTTTTATTGGTTTGATGATTGTGTGAGACTAATGCCAATATCTCATACTCTTTTATTTCAAACTGACATTTTTTCCCTAACTGTTAAATATCTCCTGCCTATCTATTGATCATATGGCTATATAAACAGATGATATTTAATTATACTAATTGCTCAATTAATAAAGTCATTCAATCTTCCTTGCTTTAAACATTTTTTAGTTTAGTGGTTTTTTAATCATTTGTCATGAAACTAACCAAATTTCCTATCTGGGAATATCTGGGTTTAAATGGCTGATAATTCTTATGATATTACAGTTAGTAAATCTTTTGTGTCCTTCAAGCCCAACCCAGGATCAGGAACCCAGGACTTTCTTTTTAAGGAACAGGAGTGGCACTCAGTAGTCCCTAATGTTATTATACTACTTTCTTGTTTTCAGAATCACCTCTGGTCAAGGGAAAGGGCTTCTTTCATTCAAATCCAACTAGATCTACCCCTATAAATTGGTTTTATCCAATTGACACAGCCTTTCTTCTGTCTTGTATGATTTTCTATCTGTTCTTAATATGGTTTAATTCCCTCCTTGGACGTTATTACCCATTTGTAGAAACCTTATATTTAGGAATGATGTCTATTCCAATTTGCAGTTTATTCACTGGGATGAACCCTTTGGCTCTGGTCTGTTGAGTAGGATGCTTGCTTTCTACAGGGTGGGTTCCTGACATGGGCAAAAAAGTCAGCCATCATCTGACAACAAAAAAGATAAGTGTAGTCTTGCCTGCAAAGACATAGATCAATAAAAGACTGTGGGGAGCTACTCCCAGAGAATGTCTTCAGTATTGAAGAAAATGATATCACCTAGATGAATTTCTGTGTGGTAAACTAGATGAATTAAAGCCTGGTGCCCTTGTTCTTTAATTTTCTTGATGACCCTGGCAATTTTTCATCTTATGGCTCAAGAAACCCTGATATGAAGAGTTTGAGATGTCCCAGGACATCAGGAATGACATTTTTTCTTCTTCCAGAACTCAAGGTGTGAAAAGAAATTTTACCCTGACCAAAGTGGACTGCGGGCTGCCAGTCTTGAGGACCAGGGGCTGCCTGCCCACGTTTTTTTTGGACCTAATCCTTCCTGATTTGACCTGCAGATATCTTTGATAATAAAGACCTTAGATTGAATGTACCAATGGTGTCAATTATCAAAAATCACAAAAAATTGCTTAAGGGAAGCAAGGAGGCCCTCATCATTGGGTTAATGAGCCTGATATCTACCTGTAATACCCAGACATTGCAGGTACTACTTGAAGAAGATATGACTAAAGGTTGGAGAGCTGGAAACCATTCAAGCTAGTGACAATTAGATAGATGGTCATCAACCACTGGAAGACTTTGGCGTTGGTGTTGTATCTCCAAAAACTCCCTGCAAAGTAGGTCAGCACATAGTACAGGGAGGTATACACCTCAATGAACAGGGTAGAGTGTGGAGACATAAGGGAAGGCCAGGAACCAGTGTTTGAAGAGTTGAGTTGTCCAGGATCATAGTGGTAGTCATGACCTAGCCCTTCTGGTGAGGGCCCAAAGAACTCTGGTCCCTGTTGATATCCTCTAATTTCAAGGCAAGCTGTGAAGATGAGGTAATTTATCTTCCTTAGATTAGAGGTTGTAGGCTGGGTCAAACTAACTAAGAGTTGACTTGGAAGTTGAGAGTGAATTTAGCTTTATTGAGGGTATTAAACTCAATAATAGCACAATCTATAACTGAGGAGGGATCCTTTATTTATTGTGCTTCCCACTGTGAAAAGATTTGCAAGTGGGAATGAAAAACAGGAAATGGGGGATCTCAAAAGCTTGGAAGATAGGAATGGCAGTTGGGGTTTGGGAAGATGGCCAAACTCTTGTTCTTCTGTTATCTGTGTCTGGCCTGGAGATTCTTGAGTTGAGCCAATAATCTTCTGTTGACCTGGTGCTAGGTGAAGGATGGGAGTCAAATTGCTTTCATGATCTATTTTGGTCTCAGGAGATTTAGCTTGGCTGAAGTTTGGCTCTGACCATGTGGTCTGGGCTCCAGATTTCCATTGGTTGGTGGTAGAATTGTTTTTAAAATTTGGACCCTGAATTTTCCCTTCTTCTGAAGGGGCAGCATTATTCTGGAATTTTTTGTCCTACAGCCAGGGAACTTTCTGATTGGCTGTAGTGGATGGGGAATTCTGATTGGCTGTGGAGTGAGGACTGGGGCCTGTGTGGGAGGCTGGCAGTAGGCTGGGACCCAGGGGGTGGCTGGCTGGGTGGGTGCTGGGGGGTTGGCGGCGGGTGCTGGCAGGCGCATGTCTGGATGATAAATTGATCCAGTGTTGATCAAGTTCTGTTTCAACTTCTATTTTCTTTTTATTTCCCTGAATTAAAGGGGGAAATTCTTATTAAATTGTAGATTCTTGACAGGAGAATCTCCTATTTTTCCCCAGCATGGAACCTCAGTAAAGATTTGGTTTGTGTCAGGAATATTCCTGACACTACCTTAGTAGCCAATCAGGATTCAGCCCCCAAGAAAGGCACTGAACAACAAGCCACCTTTAAGAAGGATACTCAATAACAGAAGAGCTATTCTACTTTTCTTGAAAAACCAGCCAATGAACGCCTGTCCTGTGCCTGTGCCATTTTGACGCCCTCAAACCTGGGTATCCCATTCATCTGAAGTCCCATTTCCCAACCATTTAAATTATGACCATTAGAATTAAAGTCTGTCAGTGGGGTACTATATGAACCCTTAGACTCTGTGCCAGACTTTATTGTCATTTTTGAAAAAAATATTATGAGATATTGGTATTACCAAATATTACCATATTTTATCTTAGTTATCTTTCAATTCAACCCCAACCCTTCTGGCCTGCCTCTCTGCCTGCAAAATTTTTGTCTTTCAGATGCCCCCTTTGATCTTGTTCACTTCACAGAGCACTCATTAAAACCAGAGTACCAAGAACATACCACTGGGAACATATTAGCAAGCAATCCCCTGGCTCATACTGTCAGAGAACCAACCTTGATCTGCCAGCTTGCTAGCATTTGGGAACTGGTGGGTTGTGGTCTGGGTGAGCAGAGCCCACCAAAGGATTGATGCTAACTTAATGAGATAGGACATAAACTTGCCCACTCATGACCACAGGATGGTGGCAGGGACAATAGTATCTATTGCTCCCATGAGAGTAATGTATACAATTCCAAATAGCTTATTGGTATGGTCCAGGGGAAGCTCAGCAGCGGATGCAGGCATTGGTTTGGGGGTGATGGGTGGTTCCATGTCTAATTGGTAAGCAGGAAGGAAGTTGTATTTATTTCTGAACAGGCAGGGCTCTGTAACATGTCAAGGACCCTTCTGGTTATATCTGGTTAACTCTTTAGTTTGGGCCAAAGGATCCTGTGCTAGTATTTTGTCTGAGGTGTAATCCTTGTACTTGGGCTTCAAGGGGTATTCAGTAAAAGGAACAGGACTAAATGGAGCACCTGGAGGACAATAGGTAGCTGGTGGGTTGTCAAGAGGATCAGATAATTTTTGAGTTAACTGGCAGATGGCAAGGATAAAATACAGCACTAATTTGGGAAACCAATATCTCATAACCTTTATTTAAAAATGACTATGTGGATTGATCTTGTCCTGGCAAGTACTTATACTGTGCTGCCAGGCTTTATTTTCTGATCAGGTTTCATGAGTTTGGGCGGGTTGGCATTGGGGGTCTTAGATTATGGGGTGGCATTTCTGTACTGGTGGGTTGCCACTGATTGCTTTAGGATGAGAAGACTTCAAATCCTTCTGTTTATTGATTTGGGTATTGGGTGCCTATTCAGGTTCAGTGCCTCCCCTGGGGGTTTGGGGGAGTTTGGAATAATTCTCATTGATAAACTTGTACATTTTACCAAGCAAACCGCTGGTGTCAGGCGTTGGCACCTTGGGGAAATCCTTGGCATCTTGCACTGGCAGTTTGCTTGCAGAACCCTGTGTGGTAGTTAAGTGTTTGGATCCTGACGGGTTGGCATTGACTTTATCAATTGGTTATGGCCTGTCAAGTTCCCAGTCTTTGAAACTGGCAGTTTGCAAAGGGTTTTATTCAGGGTTTGACCCTGGCTCCATAATTTGGGGTTTGGGTACAACAAAATTGTCATTCCTGACACAGTGTGTCAAATTGGCAACACTTCTAATTAGGAGACAGTGCTTGCAATTTGACCTTGTGCTCAGATTATTCCATACCGTTTGTCATGTCATGGGGCAACTCATCAAGCACCCCCTGTGTATTGTGAGATACATTAGTGGATAGGGGAGTAATCTTGGTTGCAAAAATATTGTACCAAGCCATATGACCTTTGATCACCCCTATACCCACATGAACTTATACAATGGTCTCCTCTCCTACTTCACAAGGCACTCTGATATAAACAACTGTGTCAACCTCCAGAAACTTTTTCAGATGAAAGGTATGCAGCAAAAGAGAAGCTGGTCTACATCAAACTTCAAAGTAAAAGGGCACTACAACACTCAGAAGGAATACTTGCTCTAAAAAGTAGACCCTTCATACTGAGGCTCTAATACTGGAGAGAAGATCCACAACAATCAAGATAACATCATATAAAGCACCAAGAAAACCCCTTATGCAAAAAAAGAACAAGGGGATGCTTGGGGAAGCCTCTCTCCCCACTTAAATAAATTTTACTGAGAACAGGGTGTGGATCTGATCACTATTGTAAAGTTTTTTCCCCTCTTTGGCGCTCAATAGGGAATCCCTGTCAGGGAGCCAAGTGCGGGGTGAAGAAGTTGAAGACAAGGTCAGGGTAACCTATGGGCCAGTGGGGAGTGCCCACCACAGTATTGATGCTAACTTGATGATGTATGATATAGACTGTCCCAGTAAGAGCCAAGAGCCACTGGATTGGACTATGGAGTCCACCAACCCTTTCAGTGCAATTCACATTATACCAAAGAGTTGGGTGGATGTAGTCTCATTTTTGATCCCAAGATCTTGTGGGCAGTTAGAGCAGGGGGTTTTATAGGGACCAAATGCATGTGCAGGTGGTTATATTTGTTCTTAAAGAGGCAGGGTTGTACAGTGTATCAATAGTCACCTTGGCCAAAGGTCTCTGGCTTTGTGATCTTGCCAAAGGGATGTCTAGGATGATGTTCTCTAGGGTGAAATTGTAGAAAGCCAGGCTCAAATGGTATTTGATAAAATTTATAGATCCAAAAAAGCACCAAGAGGACAGAATAATGTGGGTGTGGGGTCCTCAGGTTCTGCTGGATGATAGCAGGAGCAACAGGGCCAGTAAATTATGACTGAAAGTGATAGAGAACAAGTATAATATATGGCAGGGTATGTTTGAACCAAAAGTTTATCACAGCTTTATTACTCAAAATGACAACAGTAATCAGTCTCAACCTGGCAAGGTATAAGTACCATTTGCCAGGCTTTATTCTTAGGTCAGTAATCTGAAAACTTGGGCAGCAGGGCGGTGGAATCTTGGTTGCAGCAGGGTGGCATCAGGAACAGGCTGGTATTATTGGCTGGAGTTGAGAGTAGACTGTCAGATCATTCTGTTCACCAATCCAACCAAGAGAGGCGGGAAGGGGTGCAAAGCATGCCCTATTTTCTGGGCTTCAGACAATCTCTCTAAGGCTTTTATTGGGGGAACAGTGTAACTCTCTGAGGTGTTCCTTGATTTGATTTGCCATAACTTCATAGTAAATCCTGGTGCCATGTTTTCAATTTTTGCTTGCAATTTCAGGTGCAGGGTAAAAGTTTTTTAATATAGGCTGATTTTCATTTGAATCTCTCTCAGATTTGAGCCTAAAAACGTGGGCAGCCAGGCTTTTGGCCCATTGGGCTGGTGGGCCACATGAGGCAGGGTTTGACTCTTGTCCTGAGACTCATTTATAAATAATAGCAAAATGTCATTTGTGACAGGAACTGTGTTTTTTTCTTGCAACCCACATAGCTCTTGATGGGGCTTGATGAGGAGTTGCTTCACTGTAAGTATATAATAAGAGAGAGCATAAAAGTCTAATACCAAGAGAGAATAATAGTGTGAAGGTTATTGCTAAATGATGGGGTAGTAAAAAACATCAAGTGAAACTAATATAGAGTTGAGAGATAAAATTTTGCAATTGGAATCTAAGCTCATCCAATCTTATAAGCAGAGTTCCCTGTTTAATTAGATACAAGTGGGTAATAGTAATGATAAAGAATGTATAAATTCCCAGGCCCGTCTTCAGCAGAATAAAAATTACTGTTCCTATTTTTGATGTAGCATATTCCAGATTTTATAAGCTATTTTGGATCCCATATTTTTCATCTATCTTCTCATTATGTTTTACTGAGTATTGTGCTACTAAATTTAACCATATTGGACCCATCTTTGTTATTTTCATTTCTTTTGAATTATTTCATTAATTGTGATCAATTTTACACTCAAAGATTAAGGCAATAATATTGTGTACAGTTTTTTTTTCAGTTTTTATGGGTCAATCTGTACAACTCAGCACTGATCTGATGCTAGGCATAGCTTGTATCAGAGATTTGTCTGCCTCAGTATTTTATCATCCACCAAGATGATATCCTAGGTATTCTAACATCAACAAAGTACAGGAGAGCTTGGGACTTTGGCGCAAACTTCAGCCCATGAGAATGGGTTGTTGTTCTCAGAAGCAAGGAGTCTTATTGGGCCCACGGCCCAGAGGCAATTGGATGTTCCTCTTACTGATGGAAAAAGGCTAATAGTTGTTTATATACAACACTATAAGGAAATAATACTGTATGCTAACAGTGTTACCTTCTGGTCTAAACCAATAATGTTGTTGGTAAGGAAATGATTAAGAGAAAGGACTACAATTTATTGAAAAATACAAAGGGGAACAGAAAGCTAAACACCAGGCTTTATCTATATAGACTAATATTTAGTTTGGCCCAGCTGCCTGTGCTTTTTCCAAAGTCAGCTGAAAAATTAAGATAGAGACTGAAGTAGCATCATGTCAGAAACATTCACAATTTTGGTTCTGTCATCAATCATGACAACTCAAGTTTTGGTTTTCAAAATGGAATTTTTGAAGAGACAGAAACACTGGAACCAACAACGGAAAGAATTGATATTAACATAGCCCTAGCAACAAAATTCAAACTTGGAACCTTCTTGGAACAGCCTATGCAACCTGGTCTAAAATATGCTTCAAGTATTGAGTTTGGACCTGAGTGTAAACTTGAGTATTAAGATATTCTAGCCAATCAGAAGCTTCAAAAATCAACAGTGACACTGACAGCCGCTCAAATATCACAACAGGCTCCGTAAACCAGGATATCAAGTCTATAGAATTTATTAATAAGTTTAAAACTTATTTTGAGTTTTAAACAGATTAAGCTGCAGTTTCAGGTAGTAACCAGGCCCTTAAGGAATTTAACACCATTAAATAACAGTTAAATGTGTGAGGTAAGCTTGAGAAGTTTAAGATTTCCCTCTTCTGCTAGTTTTCCCTACATAACAGTTAAATCCCCTTCTCAACTCCTCATTTCCTTCCTTGTATATGCTTTAGAGCCTTGGTTATAATCATTGCTCAATCAATAAAGTCTTTTTAAACTGCAAATTATTTTTGTTGTTTGTGAGACTTCTAGAACCACCATGAAACCACCTAATCTTTTGCTTCTCTGGGGAGTTAGGTTCAAATAGTTGCTTCTACTCCTGATTTGTCAATCTATACAAGGTTCTGTTCAGATGGAGACTAGACCTGGTTCAGGCACCAGCACCAAGTACTGGGATAATGAAATATGGGCTCCTGATATTCCAGGAAAGTGGTATACTGCTTCTTTATTCTCCACAAATTCTTCAGTCAAGGAGAAGCCTCAACCCCACCAGCCAATGCCAGTCCTACCAGTCTTTTACATCCCTCTGCTTCCGCCTTCTTGCTTGCCTACTTGGGAGTGTATGCCTTATTAGGACGCTTCAATCACCTCCTTGGCTGATACTGAATTATTGGTTAACTATTCCACTTGGGCATGATATTATTATCCATTGGGTCTATGGTAGCTGGTTTAAATCCTTCTGCATCAATCCACTATGAAGGGAAGCTATTCCCTGCAGGGTGGGTCCCTGACACATCAGGTCAACACGGCAGGGAGCCCAACCTTGATGGTGGATTTTGGAAGGAAGCTCATTTGAAAGCCTTCATGACAACTGTGTCCTTGACACACGTAAAGCTGAGCCCCTTAATCAAGCAGGGACATCTGTCTACCTGGGCCACTACCCAGGGCTAGCTATTCAGCAGATGGCTACTAGTTGGGGAAGGTGATTGTTTTAACCTAATCAGAGCTACCTTAACACAGTATCCTCTTGAACCTTTCACCTTAGAGTGGTTGGCATGGCAACACATGGTGGACTCTTCTAGATGTAATGCAGGAGACAGTGCAGATGGCAGCCCTCCTGTTCTGGGATATAGTTGAAGCTTAGAACAGTAAATGTTATGGGATGCATGTGTGGGAGCCTATTGAAGTGAACCAATTAATTTTTCAATATCAGCACATTCCGTTCATCAACCAAGACTGGGGCTTTGTTGATGCCAGGATGTGGTTCAACCCTTGATCTATATATCTTGGGGCCTGGTTGCCTGTCGTGAATACTGCTAATCACCATGTTTTGATTTTGCCTTTGGTGGGCCATTTCTAGGAAAAATTGCTTGCTTTTGCTTTTGCCTCTTGAAATGAGTTGATGACTGAATCAGGAAGTAAAATTGTTTGGTTTCTTAATCCTGCGCAACTCACTTGCCCCACAAATGCTGGTGACAAGTGATCCTACCGTCCATGTACTGTTTTGTGGTAAAGCTACAAAGTATATATTCCAATCTTTATACCCAATAAAATTTAAGTTCTATTCACATTTTTGTCTTTGTGTCTTCTTTACTTTTGCGCCTCTCTCTAGCCACAACTAGTAGAGATTATTCTTCCAGGGCCGCAAGGTAAAAGCATTTGCCTTCCCTGTCATCTAACCAAGACTTAGTACAAATCCAATCCTAAGGTTAGGATTTCCTATTGTGTGTCTGTGCCACGCCTCAGAACACAACATTGCCTGTGTTATTGGGTTGGATTCATCCCTAGGGCCGCATAGCTGTATGACTGCAACTGTTGGTTAGATACAAAAATTAATCAATATCCCAAAATATGTAGTTTGTTTGTAGGTTGGTTCTGTGCAATGTGGATTTGGTTTTCCACCGTTTGTATCTCAATGTGCAGGGCTTGTATTATACCTGCCACAGCCCATGCCAGAGTCCAGCTGGACTCCCACAGGGAAGCAGGCTGGGCCTGGAGTGCCGTGTACACAGTTGGCGCTATTATGACCAGGTAGTACACTGCAGTAGCTAGGAGACACCAACTCCCAGTATGGGGCACAACCTGGTTAGCCAGCCCCAATACTGTGATATAAACAAACCCCAACTTACTGAAATCCTGAGCAGGAGGCGCATTGGGCGGGGGGAATAGTAGAAATCTCCTTCATGCTAGGCGGAACAGTCACTCTTGGGTGGCCAGGAGGGAGATCCAGGTGGTAGGAATGAAAGAACTCCAAGTCAAGAGCTCTAGGTGGTTTGGCCAAAGTGATGGGAGCTGAACCAGGAGGAAATGGATGGGCGCAATTGTAGTGTGTAGTAAATTCACAAATGAATGCAAACAGAATAATTATATTGGTGCAAAATAGATAATTCCTGCAAGAAAATAATGGGTCCTGGGCATAAAGCCGTTTATTTTATGATTTCAACAGTGAGGAGGGCTTCTCCTCCTCACTACTTATACTTACTGGTGAAAGTGCAGCCTTTTGTGCCACCAGGGATCTGGTGGCATCATTTTTGGTCAAACTGGCAATTTTCCCTGGGAATTGTGTACTTGAGCTTAGGGATGAATATTTATTAGTCAGCATAACAGGAACCTTGCTTGAGCTGCAGCATGCCAAGGTGCCACTGCTATTTATAGAACCTGTAAGCATTTGAGCGCCCAATCATGCAATCAAATAATTGCGTCCCCAATGTATTATTTCCCAATAGTTAAGTGGGCCAAATTTGTTAATATAATCAAAGCCAGGGATTTGAGACTCGTGTGCCTCTCAAATCCGAGGCCATTTGTTATTCAAAAGAGGGGTTTTTTCACTCTGGGGGACAGTTGGTAAAGATTTCCAGGCTGTGGGTTGTTTGGCCTCTAGGGAGGCCAGCTGATTGTCCAGGGCATTCTGGGCCCTGACAATACCACATGGCTTCTGATCTCCCTGATCAAAGCATAGCAACCATAATAGAAGTTTAGACGGGTGTGGGTTGATTTGCTTGCATCACAAGATCCCAATCTTACTGGTTGACTTTGGTGTGCTGTGCAGTTGATATAAGCATCATGGTGCCATAACTGTGCTGTAAAAGCAAGTTACTAGGGGGAAATATTTGGGAACTTGGTTTTATCTTTATTGGGAGATATGGCTTATATAGTTTGAGGGAATTGTTTTAAGAGGAACATGATTATGACAATCAACCAATTAGATTGAACAGGGGGTGGTTCAATCCTTATAACAAGTCAAGCACCATATTGAGTTACCCACCAAGTTGAGATCACCACTGGTTCTGTCAAAACCGCAGGCTTGACCTGCCAGCAAGGTTCCAACCAAGCAGGTTTGTGACCCGCAATCCAATTATCCGGTCACCCAAAGCCAGACTAAGAAGTCAACTCAAATTACCAAATCCAACAACATAAACAGATGATGATCCTTCACGGTGGATACCTCAATTTGGCGCTTGACTCATTATCAGGATCAAGCCACCCCCTTCTTCCATCCAGCTGTGTGATCACCAATCTTGTTCCTTCTATCCTTGATTCACATGAACTATATAATCATTATCTCTCAATAAAGATTATCATTGATCTTCTAAATGCTTTTCCCCGTGTAACTCTGCTAAAACAGCACAGTTATGACATTGGTAGCACAGTTAGGTTTTCATCCTACCTTATCTTGAAAAATTCCGCCTGTTGCCCGCACACGCTGCGGCCAACAAATCCTCAACAGAATCATGTCTGGCCTCCCGCCCAACTGGACTCCGTATACTCCTGGTACTGAGATACCTGATGACTTTGTTCTCTACCAAAAAATGGTGATCCTGCTACCCGCCTTCAACGCCATGTCTGCACAAGGGTTCTTTCAGGCACCCTCCTTGATGCTGCAACCAGCTGACAAAACCTCCATGCCCGCCTATGTAGCACAAAGTCTTTGCAGCGCCACCTTGGAACTCTTTTCCAGGGCCAACAACAACAATGCCGCCGCATGGATCCAGTCTGCCCAGAGCAAGCTGACTCAAATGGAATGCCCACAGTGATTCTGGATTGCGGAGATTTCCATTTGCCTGACCCATGACGCTAGCACCTGGTGTGACAAGTGGCACAAAGAACACACTGACAAGAACTGGGATACCTTTAAGCAGGACTTCTTGGCAAGGTTTGTTCTTAAGGATACAGCGCTCATGATCATATGCCAAGTAAAGAACCTGACCCAGACAGCCACTGTTAAAGAACTCACCCGCGCTTACAAGGAACTCCGTCTCTGTGCCCCATCTGACATGGCCTTTGACACCCCAGCAACACACCTCATGTACTATGACACCCTCAAGTTGCACGTGATGAGGCATGTGAACCTGGACCAGGTAACTAACCTGCAAAGCCTGTACTGTGAAGCAGAAAAAGCGGAACAAACATCCAACGCTCTACACAAGGCACAGACTGGGAAACAAGAAAGGCCCAAGGACTCCCATCCAAGCAGGCGCTCTACTCAACCACCTCCTGGAGGCAACAGAAACAACACCAACCACAAACCCACGGGTTTGAATGGGCATGGAAATGGAAATAATGGCCAGTCAAATTGCACTCATTTCCGTGTCACTGCCACCTAAGGCAACCAAGATGAGAAAAAAGCTTGGGGAGAGCACTAAGCAAGCCAAGCTCTCCCCACGCAACTCCTGACTCACCCAACAATGAATACCAACCCAAGGACGTGGACCAATGCCCAATGATCCAAGTGCCCTCAGAAGACCCAGTACTATACACCATTGCCAGACATCCCAATAAATTGATGTCCTATCCTTTCCGCTTTTGCAGTTACACAGACTCAGCACTCCTGGACTTGGGCACAGAACAAACCTTAGTCAAAAGTAGCTTTGTGGATAAGTTCAAGCTGGCCACTAATCCTTTGCGGATTAAAAATGTGGTCCTGGCTGATGAACACCACATTGCTGTGACAAAGGAAACTGCCCCCTTCTCTGTCATGCTAGAGAACCTACATTCCACCATTCAAGGTCCCGTCATTGACTTTCCCAATTTGACATTGTACTGGGACTGGACTGGCTGCAAATTAATAACCCCCATGTAGACTAGGCAACCTCTGTACTGATCATTAAACATGAAGGTGTCAACCACCAAATCTACCCTGACTCAGTAGACCAACTCCTGTGCAACCATGTCTTTGTATGTATCACAGAGCTCTTGGATAAACAGGAGACCCTCAAGGCAATCAACCGGGACTCTTTCCAGTACAAGAATATCCATTTCAAAGATCACCAGGACACCACCACACCTCAGGATTGTGAAATTGTAGCTTGACACCCAGAAATCTTCACGGAGGCTCTACCTGGGTTGCCACTAGAGAAACATATCCAACACTCTATCTAACTCAAGGGGGCTGTACCCAAGGCACGCCCCATTTATAGGCTGACCCCAAACTAGGACAACACCCTGCAACTATCTCAAGGAGGCACTAGAAAAAGGACTTATTTGCCCCTCACAGTCTCCCTTTGGGGCCACTGTATTCTTTGTGGCTAAAAAGGACAGTACTTACGCCTGGTCACAGACTATTGCGCCTTAAACAATGTCACCATTAAGAATTTTTACCCCCTGCCGCTGATTGACAACCTTTTCAACGCCTTGGGAGGAGCCACTGTCTTCTCCAAGATTAATCTAAATGCAGGCTACAATCAGATTTGTATCAAGGAGGAAGACATCCCCAAGAGAGCCTTCTGCACCAAGTACGGTTCCTACAAATGTGTGGTACTCAACTTTGGCATGACCAATGCCCTGTCCACCTTTGTAACCTTCAGGAACAAAGTGTTTGCGCCACAAATAGGCAAACATGCCCTAGTGTACCTGGAAAATATTATTGTCTACAGCCCCTTGGTGGAACAGCACCACAAAGACCTGGAAGAGGTCTTTGCAACCTTGGCACAACACAAACTGTTGGCCAAACCCTCCAAATGCCTGTTCTTCCGGGAGCAACTACCCTTCTTGGGACACATAGTCTCAAAAGACGGCATCAAACCTGACAGTCAAAAGATACAAGCCATCTGCAAGATGCCACCTCCCAAGGACAAGTCAGAACTACACACCTTCTTGGGAATGGTGGCCTATGTGTGATGCTTTATACCTGATGTCATGTTCTGAGGCGCGGCACAGACACACAACAGGGAATCCTAACCTTAGGATTGGATTTGTACTAAGTCTTGGTTAGATGACAGGGAAGGCAATAGTGTTTACCTTGCGGCCCTGGAAGAATAATCTCTACTAGTTGTGGCTAGAGAGAGGCGCAGAAGTACAGAAGACACAAAGACAAAAATGTGAATAGAACTTAAATTTTATTGGTGAATGTGAAATGGAATATATAGTGGTTAGGAATACCACAAAACACTACCAG
Source organism: Entomophthora muscae (assembly GCA_014839935.2). Lineage (NCBI taxonomy): Eukaryota > Fungi > Entomophthoromycota > Entomophthoromycetes > Entomophthorales > Entomophthoraceae > Entomophthora > Entomophthora muscae. Next base: position 29,757 of record QTSX02007296.1, read on the forward strand.
GACGGTAGGATCACTTGCCACAAGCATGAGTGGGGCAAGTGAGTTGCGCAGAGTCAGGAAACCAAACAATCATACTTCCTGAAGCAGAAGCCAGTTCATTTTGAGAGTCAAACACAAAAGCAAGAGATTCATCCTCAAAATGGCCCAACAAAGGCGAAATCAAAACATGGTGAATGCCGTTATTCACGACATTGCCCCCCTCTAGATTGGCCTTTGGGGGGTGATACTTGCGGAGAAACTTGGCGTGTACACAAGCAAAAGGGCGACCACTGGAGAGGAGCTTTACAGTGTACTCAGATCCTTGTTTGAAAGTCTCTTCTAAAGGACTAATCCACAGGGAGTCCAGTTTGTGCGCGCGCCCACCCACACGGTGTTGATAGTATAGGACATGGTCACCAACATCAAACTCAGGCAAGGGGGAGCGCCCTGCGTTGTCAGGAGAGAGCTTGAGCATCTTAGTCTTATATGCGGAAGTGTAGGCAGTGGCTTGTATATCAATGATGCGGTTGACTAAGTCTTTGATGTGGTTGTCAGGGTTCATGGCCTTATCAGAGGAGAGTAGGGGAACCCCCAAGAGCAACAGAGTGGTGGCTTCACGCCCATACAACATGGCAAAGGGGGAGTACCCTGTGACCCAATGTCTGCTCAGACAATAGGCAAAGAGGGCAGCAGGTAAGTATAGATCCCAATTGGCAGCGTCAGAGTAGGTGAGTTTCCTCATGATAGAAACCAGTGTCAAGTTGGCACGCTCAACTGCCCCATTAGTGGAAGGATTATAGGGGGCAGAGAAGGACTGGTGAGTTCCTAGAGCTTCAACAACAGAGGTTACAAGTTTGGCATTGAAGTTGGTTCCGTTGTCTGACAACAGCACTTGAGGACAGCCATGGCGGTAGAAAACATCCTGCAGCAGGAAGGCAGCAGTAGTCTTAGCAGTGATGTCTTTAGTAGGGCGAGCTTCTACCCACTTGCTGAAGTGGTCAACAGCAATCAGGATAAAGCGGCATCCAGAGCGTGAGCGGGGGAGAGGACCTACAGCATCAATGCTGACAGTATGAAATGCGTGTTGAGGGGGAACCAATTTGAACTCGTGGGAAGCAGCTTGGGGCCTCTGGAGTTGGCAGTCATGGCAACTAGCTATGACATCTGGGATCAACAGGCAAAGATTCTCCCAGAAGTAATTCTTCTGAAGCCAGTCAAAGGTCTTGGCTATGCCTCCATGGCCAGTTTCTTTATGAGCTTGTGACACCAAAGAGAGACAAAGACTGGGACGCACGTATGGCAGGTATTGACCCCGCACCTTCTTGAAGAGTTGGTTGTTGCGTATGAGGGTATCTTCAGACAATTTGGTCAAGGCAAGTCAAACCTCTTCTGTCTCACTTTCCCAGGAAGAAGGGTAGCCAATTAGCTCATACAGGCAATCTGCCTCAGCAGGATGTAGGGCAAGGATGGGCATTTGGGATAGCCCATCAGCGTTCTGATGTTGAATCCTGGGGCAATGGAGCACAGTGAAGTCATAACCTTGCAGGCAGAGAGCCCATCTAGCTAAGCGTCCTTCAGGCTCCTTAAGTTGTTGTAACCATTTGAGCAAAGCGTGGTCAGTGACAACAGTGAAATGGGTACCATACACGTAGTGGCGGAATTGTTTGACTGCATGCAGCACAGCAAGGCATTCCTTCTCTGTAACACTATAATTCTTCTCATGCTTATTCAGCACACGGGAAGTATAGGCTACAGGGTGGTCCACACCTTCATTGTTGAGTTGAGCCAAGATAGCCCCAATAGCAAGGTCACTAGCATCAGTGTACAAGATGAATTCCTTATTGTAATCAGGGTACACTAAAATGGGTGCTTCCTTGAGTTTCTGCTTTAGAGTCTCGAAGGCTTGCTGTTGGCTGGCGGTCCATTCAAAAGGAACATTACGCAACAGTTGGACCAGGGGTTTGCTAGTATCAGCAAAATCAGGAATGAATTGTCTATAGTAACCCATCATGCCCAGAAAGACTTGTACTTCTCAGAGGTTGGTGGGCGGAAGCATTTTGTCAATGGCTTCAACCTTCTTGGTCATTGGACAAATTCCTGTTTGGGTTACTTCATGGCCCAGGAATTCAAGGCGCTCTTTGAAGAAAGCACACTTAGAAGGCTTTAACTTGAGGCCAGCTTCTTGGATCTTTATGAACACCTCTTTAAGATGGGCTAGGTGATCAGTGAAAGTTGCGCTGAAGACTGTTATATCATCTAGATAGACTAAGACACACGACAACTTCAAGTCCCGCAGGATGGAGTCCATGGCCCTCTGGAAAGTTGCCAGGGCATTACAGAGCCCTTGCGGCATGCAAGTAGGCTCAAACAATCCTTCTGAGGTGATGAGTGCAGCCTTCTGACGGTCTTCAGGAGAGAGGTCAACTTGCCAGTAGCCAGACGCCAAATCCATGGCAGAGAAAAACTTAGAACCTCCAAGGCATCAAAGGGCGTCATCAATGTGTGGTAAGGGATAGGAATCTTTCTTGGTTAGAGAATTCAACCTTTGATAGTCCATCACAATCCGGTGTCCACCATCCTTTTTCTTTAAGATGAGCAGAGGAGAAGCCCAGGGACTCTGAGAGGGAGCTAGCAATCCAGCGTCCAGCAGTTGTTTGAGCTCCTTGGAAACCTGCACATCTTCCACTTGGCTGCGGCAGTATGGCTTGGCACAAAAGGGAGGAGCATCTCCTGTGTCAATCTGATGTATCACACCTTTGGCTAGCCCATAATCAGTACTATCTTTAGCAAAGATGTCTGAGAACTGGTCTAGTAGATCAAGCACCTCTTTCTGTTGGACTGGGGACAACTGAGGGAAGTCTTGGGCAGTGAACAGAGATAGGACTTGAGGCTTGTCTTTGGGTAGATTAAAGTCTTGAAACGTTCCAAAGGGGTGAAGAGACAGGACGTCAGGAGCATTTAGCAACTTTCCGTAACCAACAACCTGTCCTCTGGATACTGTCATAGGAAGCGCAGTGAGGTTGGCAACTAGTAATTGAACAGGATCCTTGTGGGAAACGTCTAGAATTCCAGGACAAAGGTAAGGCTCATTACGCCCCAGCAAAGGAGGGGAATACAGCTCTAAGAAAGTCTGTTCAGGTAGTTCATATGATATCTGGGAGTCTAGGATAGCCTGAGAGCCTGGGGGATGGTGATAGCAGACGTGGCCATGAGAGGGATTCCCTCAGTTGCAGGACAAGCCATGGGAGGACACTTCATGTTGGTGGAATGGGTTTGGTACTTTAGAGTGAAAACTCCAGTGGGGTACTCCAGAGTACATGTCTTCAACCGTTTACCAGGAACTTTGATGGGCTCTTCAAAGATCAGAGGGACTTTGTACCCTAGGATAGAAAGATAGCCATCTTTTAGGTTGATGATCCCATTATATTCCCAAAGGAACTGGGTACCAACCAAAAGGTCATAGCTCTCATTTTCTAGAACAACAGCCGGCGCAGCCAACAGGAGTTTACCAAACTGCATTGGTAAGGCAGAGTAAGCACCAATGGCGCAAGTCATGGAGAGACCAGCGGTGCCATAGGATTGATGGTAGTTGAGATCAGGGGCCAGCTTAAGTTTCTTCATCAGTTTAGAAGAAACAACGTTGACAGGAGAACCAGTATCCAGGACAGCTTTGATCTTGACCTTTTGGATAGATATCTCTACTCGGGTGGTGGTGCGTCCAAAGGGTGGAAGAACAGCCAAAATATCCTGTGCCTCAGCTAGTTCCTTGTCCCATTTCTCAATCATGCATTGTAGTCCCGGAAACTCCTTATATACAGTTTGGAGAGGGAGTGAGACAGATACATTCTTGAAAACGGCGTCTGCAACTTCAGCAGCTTCCTCTGATGATTCCACTAATACAGGGGACCATTTTGCCTGAGTAAGATAGGGGCAGGAGACAACTGCTTTGGCCTCAGACGAAGGCTTGGTGGTCGTTGTAGTCTTCCCAGATTGTAGCTTGTAGGGAACGGCAATAGTCTCAGGGACAGCAAGAACAGAATACCTGTATGCATCATGGTCTTCAACATCAGATTCATCCACATCAGAATTGTCAGAAATGTCATGGAACAGGAGGAGGATAGGAGGTGCTTCATCATCAGCAGGCTCAGAGTCAGTAGCAGGCGGAGGTGTAGGAGGAGACTGGGAAGAATTGTCAACCAAGAGCGTCTCTGCCTCTAGGTTGACTGTTCTTTTCCCGACTGATCCTTGGGATCAGCTCCTTCAACCCGCAGATTGGTGCAGACGCGAGAGTGGTGGCCTATCTGACCACAGTTGTGGCAACCCTGACGTTGAGGAGGAGTCTGGGAGTTCATAGTGAGGATACAAGGGCCACAAGAGGAGGAGCCAGAGTTGGAAGCGGCACAACTTTCCCGAACAACTGCCCCAGAATGGGTAAGATGCATATCTTGGAGCAGTGTTTTTATGCTTTTCATGGAAGACAGCATAGCCTTGTGGGCCTTGAAATGGAGGCATAGGAGTTGATTCACCTTGAGGGCCTGGGTGCAGGCCATATATGCTTCATGTGCCGTCAATTGTCTGCTTGTTATTAACTGTTGTCCCTCCATGTAAAATCTGTCTGCAAATTCAGCTAATGTCTCTTTGGGCTTGAAGGATATGTGCATGAAAGCATCCTTTTTCACCTCCAGGCTAAGATCACCACCAAACTTGTCAATCAGGAGCTGTTTCATGTCCTCCCAGGTTTCAATAGTGGGCAGCTCTGGTACAACTACCTCTTGACAGGTCGGGTGTAGGCAAGTCAGAATATGTTCTTTCTTGACTTCATCTGATGCTTGTCTCATAGCAGTCTTGTAAATAGTTAAGAAGGCTGCAATAGTTGAGGTTTTAGGATCAAACACTTGCTTAAAAGTAGGCTTGAAGTGTGCCTCAGGAGTTGGACCACCATTGTTGCTATCAAGTACATTTATGCGCGGGGAGAACTCAGCTTCAGATTCGGAGGGGGGTTGTCTAGCCCACAGTTGTTGAACGCTTTCTTCAAGGGTCGTCAGAGTCTTTGTGGTTCTGGCACCCGTAGTGTTGGCTAGAGCGGTCTGTTGTTCAGTCACATCTAGGTGTTGTCCTTGGGTAGTGACAACCGTGGAGAGTTCAGCCAGTCGCAAAGTAAGGGATGGCCCCACTGATAGGCAAGGGGCAAACCTGTCATTTACCAAGTCAATCAGCTCATTCATCTCCTGTATGTCTCTGTCCAACTCAGTCTGGTCTTGTTTCAAATGGTCCACCTCATTAGCTAGGGCAATCAACTCCCTAGCGCAGTGAATTTGAGGAGCCCCATCCAAACCAGGACAACATCCATCTTCCTCGTTAACCCCGTGTGGACTAGCAGCAGCCATCACTTCTTCACGTAAAGCAGCAATTTCCTGCTGTAGCTCAGCAACTTGAGCGGTCAGCGCAAGAACCTGGGGATCAGGTTGAGGCATTTCAGTAGGACGTCCTTGGCTATGAGTGGAAGCACGTAATTCCCGGATGCTTCCGGATGGCTTCCCAGATTCTCTGCTCTCTGTCCACCAGATCATCAGCAGGAGGAGAAGGCGGAGCATTAGGTTTGGGAGAGGACAGCTCATTCACCTGATTCTGAAGTTTGGCAATAGCAGCGGCAGTGGCAGCTCTTTCTTGATCAAATTCCGCACCGAGCTCATTTAGACCTTGGGCGGCAAGGTCAGCTACCTGTTGCAATTGCTCAAAGGAATAGACACTGAATGCATTGAGCTGTTGCACTAGGCGCTCAAAATTGGAGAGATAAGTGTTTAGGGTGGAGTCTACTTGAGTGCGCCAGGGTTGTTCTAACTGGTGAAACTCATGTAGTTGCTCCCTAACGTACTCAGGGATGGACTGGCAGATTTGCTTGATGGAATTGACTAAACGTGTTTGAGAGGTGACCAAATCACGCTGATTGTCAGATATCAGGGAGAACAGGGAATGAAGCCATTGTTGGTAGGCGGCAAACTGGTCCCAATGATGGGTAACAGCTGCTTGTAGAGACGAGATTTCTTGAACGTGGAGTCCCAACACCATCTGGTGATGGGCCAAGGCGGGCTGTACAAAGGATGACAGCAGATGATCAGCGGAGCCAGCTGCTGGAAGGAGGTGTTGTGGAAACTGAGGGGCCACAATTAACTCATAGTATTTGTCACAGCTAAACTGTAACTGAAGGCAAGGGATGGCCCCATCCTGAGCTATCCCAAGGGCTACTGCCATGACTTGTTCCAAGTCAGGGGTACCCATAGGGTAAGCAACTAGGCGGGGACCATTCCCAAGGTTCAGTACAGTAGGGACAATAGGCGGGTTGGCGATGTCCTCCTCAATAGGAGGGCTGATAAATTTCAGGTGAGGTCGACCCCCAAATAGGCGGAGGCAAGGGACCTTCAAACGTAGATGCAAAAGGGATAACCGAGGGGCTTACAGCCCCTGTAGTGAGCACCATTTTTGTTGTGTTCTGAGGCGCAGCACAGACACACAATGGGAATCCTAACCTTAGGATTGGATTTGTACTAAGTCTCAGTTAGATGACAGGGAAGGCAATAGTGTTTACCTTGCGGCCCTGGAAGAATAATCTCTACTAGTTGTGGCTAGAGAGAGGCGCGGAAGTACAGAAGACACAAAGACAAAAATGTGAATAGAACTTAAATTTTATTGGTGAATGTGAAATGGAATATATAGTGGTTAGGAATACCACAAAACACTACCAGGACGGTAGGATCACTTGCCACAAGCATGAGTGGGGCAAGTGAGTTGCGCAGAGTCAGGAAACCAAACAATCATACTTCCTGAAGTGGAAGCCAGTTCATTTTGAGAGTCAAATGCAAAAGCGAGAGATTCATCCTCAAAATGGCCCAACAAAGGCAAAATCAAAACATGGTGAATGCTGTTATTCACGACACCCAACTGTGGCGTCTTGACCGCCATAACAGGCGCCAAGTCTAAGTTTGTATGGACCCCCCCATGTGACCTCTGTTTCAGACGCCTCAAAGAAAAGCTCACGACAGCTCCCATCTTACAATACCCCAAATGAGACGGGGAATACCAGATGGAAACCGACGCCTCAGATGCATCCATTGGGGGAGTACTATAAATTAAGAATAGTGATGGTGACTTCCTGCCTGTAGCCTATGAATCACACAAACTGACAGATGGCAAGTGCTGATACCCTATCCACGACAAGGAACTGCTGGCCATTGTACATTGCCTAGTTAAATGACGCTGTTACCTAGAACGGCAGGAAGAATTCACAGCACTAACCAATCACAAATTGCTCATCTATTTCAAGACACAAGCAAACCTATCACACCGCCAAGCGCGGTGGATGGAAATATTAGAAAGGTTTAACATGCTCATCCAATATAAGCCTGGGGCCGAGCTCGCCATGGTAGACGCCCTGTCCCGCCTGTATGTTTGTGCTTCAAGAGGAGAGAATGGGCTCAACCCAGACTGGCCTCTCTTAGTGCTACATACAAAAGACAAAGGATTTCCTGCAGGCACAACCAACATCACCAAAGAAACAGTCATTAATAATGAACATCTCTTTGCTGACGTATACAGGACTCTCCACAGAAAAATGATGGATGGCCCAACCATTCCCTACATTCCCACACATCAGCGAGCCGAAACTATTCTTCACTACCACAGAGATCTTGGACACACCAAGAGCCAAAATTTATACAGGTTCCTAAAGCATAAAGCCTGGTGGCCAACTTTATACCGCAATGTCCAGGAAGTATTAGAACAGTGCAAGGTTTGCAAAAAGTTTGCTAAAAGTAAAACCCCGCCTAAGTCTGTACTCCCCATTTGGACCCAACTACTGTTCAAAGTATGGGCTCTTGACATTGTGGGCCCCATGCCAGGAAAGCACAACAACAAAAAATACATCATCACAGCCATTGACTTTGCGACAAGGTGGCCAGTAGCCCAAGCGGTGAAGGCACACACCGGCAACAACGTACGACAATTTACTGGCAAAGAAATAATCAGCAGGTTCAGAAAGCCAGAACTCCTGATAACCAATGGAGGCAAAGAATTGACCTCCAAAGACACTAATGTGTACCTCACCAAGAATGGGGTCAAACACACCGTCACAACACCATACCACCCACAGGCCAATCAATGCATAGAGCGGCTTAATGGTAGCCTCGTGCAAGCCCTAGCCAAACTCATTTCTAGGAGACCTGAAGACTGGTATAAGCAGCTACCGACTGCATTACTTGTGTGCCAAACCCAAGTGAACAGATCCACCGGAAAAAGCCCGGTTGAACTGGTATACGGCACACAGCCAAATATCATTCAAGCATTGACAGGACCTAAGTTGGAAATTCCAAGTCAAGTCCCCCTCGCTCAGATCCTCAAGTAATAGAGGCCAACAGCAAACAAGCAGCCAAAGAAAAGGAACACCTAAAAAAGACGTTTGTTCCCATCTGCAATAGACATGAAGTTGGGGACAAAGTTTGGGTCATGAATGTTGACAAGAGCAAACTACAACCCGAGAAAGTAGGGCCAGCAATCATTCTGAAGGTAAACGACAATAACACTTACCTTGTGCAAGGGCTTGGGAAACACAAGAAAGACAAGACCTTACACCATGATTGCCTATGACCCTGCAAAGCAAGACAGAAACAACAAGAAACCGCCCTGCCTGCCACCAAACAACAACTGATTCAATACGGCGCCCGGGCTCCTGACAATCTCCCTGACGACCTGCCCCCAGAGGAGGCTGACCTTCAGCCGGGGGGGGGTGTCAAAACCGCAGGCTCGACCCGCCAGCAAGGTTCCAACCAAGTGGGTTTGTGACCCGCAATCTGAATATCCGGTCACCCAAAGCCTGACTAGGAAGTCAACTCAAATTACCAAATCCAACAACATGAACAGATGATGATCCTTCACGGTGGATACCTTGATTGGGCGCTTGACTCATTATCAGGATCAAGCCACCCCCTTCTTCTATCCAGCTGTGTGATCACCAGTCCTGTTCCAACTATCCTTGATTCACATGAACTATATAATCACTATCTCCTAATAAAGATTATTATCTGGTTTCTAAATATTTTTCCCGTGTAACTCTGCTAAAGCAGCACAGTTACAACAGTTCTTTTTGCCTTGTTTGGAATCTGAGCTGGCTTCCGTATTTGGGTTTGAGTTGTGGGAAAATCAGTTTGAGTGGCACAGGGTCTCTTGTGCAGAGCCTTGTTGGGGGTCAACCCACACTGCTTTGACAATGGACTTGATTTAATTCTCCCATCAACCCCTAAATCTCTACTATGGCTGATCTTCCTGTGGCTTAATGGTATATCTGTCTCATACACAGCTAGGGTTGGGGTAGACCATCTTGGACAAAAAGTTGGACCTTTCCCAGCTTTCCAAGATGCAGATTTTTAAAAAGGTTCAGATAGAAATATGTATAGGAATAATATTCTGGGAAATGCTGGGCAAAATCTGGGATGGTCTGCGGCAAGCCTATACATGACCTTGGTTTACTCTGAGCCAAATTTGGCACATCCATCTCAACAGCTCTGAACAGCAAAGTATACCAGCTGTTGCAACATCTATGGTTACTCCCTCTTGGGAAAGCAATTCTTCCAGAAGCACCCCAATTAATGAATAATTGGTGGCACTCTTATCATGGGCTCATGTTGCATGGGGATTGAATGTTTTGAACCCCAAGTGGAACATTACCTGGACAAGCCCCATGACATACATGGACAGTATATGGCTTCCCATGATACTATATAGCTCTCTATCTTCATATCAAATAAGGTATCATTATCCTTTATTCTTTCCCCTCTATCCCATCTTATATACTTCCAAGAGTTATAGACTCACATGATTATTCCAAGAGCGATGGGAAATGTAGAGTAGATCTTAAATCCCATTTTGAAACCCTAGCTATCGGTCGGTGTAAGTAGAATCCAGGGCGGGTACTTTTACTGTTGCCGAAAGTGGCAGGCCTAGCTAGCGCACCGTGGGTTCAACCGTCAGACTTAGGGAAGTGGGGTTTAGTTTAGCATTAAAAAATTATGGGGTGAGAATGGTTGATATCAAGCCATGGCTTGAGCTGGTCATGTAGTTTAGCGACCTCTGACAAGATTATGGCTTGGAACTAGGGCTACAGGGTTCTAGATAGAAGTTTAAATCGAAGGTATATGGGTTCCCAGCCCTAATTGGAACTGAGATCATCTTGAGCAGCTGGTGTTATATGGCGTAATGCAGATATAGGAAAGGGTGGGTTGTCGATCTGATTAGAGGTAGAGTTTGATGATTGAATTCAAGTGATAAATTTAAATGCTTTTTTGGCGAGTGATGGGTAGCTGCGTGAACTGGCAGCATCGGTAATCGCTATTCAAAGGAAGTGAGAGATGATTGGTAGATGAACTTAAACGCGGCGAGAATTGCGGTAGATGGAGGAATCGGATGTTGATCCCGAGCTTGAGTGCATAGCTTTGGGATCTTATTGTATCTGGGATGTAGTCTTGTGCATCAGTCTTTGTTTATTGGTTTTTTTGTTTGTGGTTCAAAGGTTGGGTCAATCAATCAGGAACACTCGGGAATTCTGATTAGCCAATGGGTGGGTTTGACGTCAGCTATTCTCTTTCCACCATAGGCTTCCTGAAAATTAGGGTTTTGTGGGATTTTTGTCGACCCTCAAGTCAGACGGTCTGCTTGGCGACTGTAGTGCGGCATATGTTTTGTGGGGATTTGAATTGTCTGTATGATGGTCACAAGGTCTATTGATGTGTTTTCAAGTATTTGGGAGCTGCTTATTGAACTGTGGGCTTTGGGAGTGGCGTTCAATTTGCCATGTTACTGGCATCAGCCCAGTTGAACATTAAATCATTTAAAATTTAATTTTAATTTGTGAATATATACGGGAGCTAGTAAAGTCGGCTGAGCTATTGTAAAAAGCATTGGTGATATTTAAGGGAACCCCTTTAAAAACTTAGTCTAATTAACGATGGTATGGAAATGATTTATTTCAGAACAGCAGGTGCAATTAACCGATAGACTAAGGTTCGGTCATGGGTGGCGCGCGCCTATTGAAGAAAGGGCCATGCTGGTTGGTGCATAAAGCGTAAATACGACGCCAGGCAGGATAGGATCAGGAAGGTAGGGGCGACGTGACAACTCAAAGGCATTGCTACTTATCCCGTCAAGCTGATCACCTTTTAATACCAAGTCATCTTTCTCAAGGGCCTCAAAGTCAACAAAGGAGACATGGCCTCTACGCAGCCCACTGATGTCTACGTCAAGGTAATACATCATCCCCCTCTCATAGCCGAATCAATTTGTATTCATCCGAGGTCTACTATTAGGGAACAAGGGTTTGGATAGAGGATAACGAGCTTGGGTGGAAAAGTGTTACCGTTTGTAGTAAATCCCAAGATGACAAAAAAAAATCAAAATAGAAGTCATTGATGAGGAGGGTAAAGAATCAGTCTTTGAAACATCTGTCACCAAGCCCGAGCTTCCACCGCTTAGAAATCCCCCAATCCTTGAAGGGATTGATGACCTGACGAATTTAAGCTACCTTCATGAGCCTGGCGGTATTTGTTTTGTTCTTACCTTATTTAATTTCCAGTCTTGCACAATATTTCCGTCCGTTATGGGCAGCATACCATTTATACCTACTCGGGGATCGTTTTAATTGCTGCCAACCCCTTCCAAAAAGTCCCCCTCTACTCCCAGGATGTCATCAAGGCATACTCGGGGAAGGATCGGGGCGATCTGGAACCTCATCTTTTTGCTATTGCCGAAGACGCTTATCGCTGCATGATAAAGGATGAGAAGAATCAAACCGTCATCGTTTCTGGCGAAAGGTAATATTTTTTTGAAAGATTGGCTTTCTCAACAGCTTTTAAAGTGGTGCGGGAAAGACCGTGAGTGCCAAGTTCATCATGCGCTACTTTGCTTCCGTTAACCTGGATCCGAATTCTCCCACTGGAGGTAATAGTATTCAATAGTCGGGATTGACTTGTTTATTAGGGGACTCGGGGATGAGTGAAACTGAACGGCAGATATTAGCCACCAATCCTATTCTGGAGTCTTTTGGTAATGCCAAGACCACCCGAAATGACAACAGTTCGCGGTTTGGAAAATATATCGAGGTATTGTATTTTCTTGCTATTTTATTCACATGGATAGATCCAATTCGATACCAAAATTAATATTGCTGGGGCCAGGATCCGCACGTATCTTCTTGAAAGGTCCCGTCTGATCTTCCAGCCAGATTCGGAACGAAACTATCACATTTTCTATCAGGTTGGTGGGTACCAGATTAAAACTTATTGTTTTAGATGTGCAAAGGTTCTAGTGATGCAGAAAAGAAAGATATGCATCTGACCAACATCGAGGACTACTACTACCTCAAACAAGGTGGACAGTACACGATCCCCGGTGTTGACGATGCGGAGGAATTTAGAATCACTCGGGATGCTTTGGAGACGATCGGAATCAATAAAGAAACACAGAAGGAGATATTTCGGTTGTGTGCTGCTCTGCTTCACATTGGGAATATCGCGGTTGCTGGGAATGAGAAATCAGGGGCTAATATCCCGGAAGCGGATGAGGCCCTTGCCCACGTGTGTGAACTGCTCAAAATTAAGTCAAGCGATTTCCGCAAGTGGATGGTGAAGAAACAGATTGTTACGCGCAGCGACAAGATCATCTCCAATTTAACTCCTGCCCAAACTACGGTAGTGCGGGACTCTGCGGCCAAGTTCCTCTACTCAAATCTGTTTGACTGGCTGATTAAGCGCACCAATGAAAAGCTGGCCAATGGCAACGAGGCGCAGGTGCGGTCGTTTATCGGCGTGCTTGACATTTATGGGTTTGAACATTTCCAAAAGAACTCATTTGAGCAGTTCTGCATTAATTATGCCAACGAAAAGCTACAGCAGCAATTCAACCAGCATGTGTTTACGCTTGAACAGGAGGAATATGTCAGAGAGGAAATTGATTGGACATTTATTGAGTTCAGTGACAACAAGCCCTGCATCGAAATTATCGAAGGCAAGTTGGGTATTTTGGCTCTGCTTGACGAACAGAGTCGTTTGCCCTCCGGCTCTGATGAGGGCTTTGTCAACAAGCTGTACTCTGCCCTGGCGGTTCCTGCCAATGAAAAATACTTCTCCAAGCCGCGATTCGGAACTACTGCGTTTACCGTCTCGCACTACGCCCACGCCGTCACCTACGAGTCTGAGAATTTCTTGGACAAGAATCGCGACACTGTGCCAGATGAGATACTGGGGGTTTTCCAAAATTCAGAGGCAAGCTTTGTCAAGGAAATCCTTCCCACCCCTGAATCACAGCAGGTGGTATCGCCAAAGCTGAATGGCCGCTCGGGCGCCACCAAGCGTCAGACTCTGGGGTCTGCTTTCAAGCAGTCGCTTAACAGTCTTATGGAGACTATAGGTGATACCGATGTCCACTATATCCGCTGTATCAAGCCTAATGAGGGCAAGGTTCCCTGGGGGTTCGAGAATAAGATGGTGTTGTCTCAGTTGCGGGCATGTGGTGTCCTGGAGACTATTCGTATCAGTTGTTCTGGCTACCCATCGCGCAAGGTTCTTGAGGACTTTGTTCAGCGGTACTACATTACGCTGCCCCACAGCAAGTGGGGTGGCAATGTGACCCAAGTTTGTAAAGAAATCCTTGCTGAGGGCCTCAAGGATCCGGACAAGTATCAAATCGGCAAGACCAAAGTCTTCTTCCGTGCCGGCCAGCTGGCTTTCTTGGAGAAGCTCCGCAACGATAAGATCAACAACTGTGCCATCTTGATACAAAAGAATGTACGCCGTATGCTCTGCCGTCGCCACTACCATCGCCTTCGGTTCACCGTCGTCGTCTGCCGCACGCAGAACATCAACAAGTTTGCCCGGAATATCATTGCTCTCTTCCGGCGCTCCCAAGCTGCCCGGCTACTTCAAACCAGGATTCGCAGTTACTTGGCGCACAAGTCCTATCAAACACGCCGGGAAAGCATAATCCGTGTCCAAACTTGTAAGTGTTTAACAATGTGATCGCTGACAATGTAGTTTGTCGTGGTCACCTTGCACGCCGAGGTGCAAATGATCTCAAGAAGAAAAGGGCAGCCACAACTCTTCAATCTTTAGCCCGTAGATCGTAAGTATTTCTCACTACAACCCTCTAATCATCTAGGCTGGATCGCAAGAAGTATGTCCATTTCTTAAAGATGGTTGTAGTTATTCAGAGCTACTATCGCCGTGTTCTGGCCAAGAAGGAGCTTAAAACCCGCAAGCTGGAAGCCCGGTCCATCAACAACCTCAAGGAGTCATCGCTCAAACTTGAAAGCAAAATCATCTCCATCAGCAAGCAGCTCAAATCCAAGGAACAAGACCTCAAGGAGCTAAACCGCAAAACAGCCTCGCTTGAGGATGAACTGCACGCCTGGAAGAAAAAGTATGAGAAGATTGAAGCCAGCAACAAAGAACTGCTCACCAAGAGCGATCAGCTTCTGGAGCAGGAGCGTGAATTGCAGGCCATAAAGCGCGAGAATAGCGAGCTTCAGAAGCGTTGCCAAGACCAAGACGAGACTTTACAAAACAGCGAGCGAGAGCTGATGGAGCTACGCGCATCCATCCAAGAGAGCGAGCAGAAAGGTGTCGACACTGAAGAAATTGTTCTTCTCAAGTCTGAAATCTCCGAGCTGAAGAAGGTGCTGGAGGAAACCAAGCGGGCAAGGAAATCGCTCAAGGAGGCACCGCTGTTTTCGGGCTCGAGTAGCGTCACTGCCGTCGGCCACCGGCGATCCGATACCTTTGGCTTCAACTCTAGCGTCGAAGCGGTTGAAGCCATGGCCGCAACTGGCAACAAAAAGAATCGAAACTCACTTCGGTCGATTGACCTACGGGGTGGGCGCAGTTCTTGGAACCCACTCTCCTCCTTCTTCCAGCCCCCTGCAGCGGACCTCCCCGATGTAATGGAAGATAACAGCGAGAATCTACAGGCCATCCTCGAGAGCGATGCCCTGGTGGAGGAAGTAGTGACTGGCTTGATCGAAAAGCTCAACATTCCTTTGCCCAACTTTGAAATGCCTCGCCGCTCCCAAGAGATCCTCTTCCCAGCTCACATGATTGGGCTGTGCATCATCCAAATGTATAAATTTGACCTGGGGACCCAAATCAGTGGCTTAGTATCTGATGTCTTGTCATCGGTACGTAACTTTGTTGAGCGAGCCGAGGGCGACTTTATCTTTGCCTTTTGGTTCTCCAACATCTCTGAGCTGCTTGCCATCTTATTGACCGCCAGCAATGACGTGGAATGCTCCTCACCCACTTACCAGCCTAACGAGGACGAGGAACACCTTGATCCCCAGGAGGTAGTGACTGATGCAGTCAAAGGCCTCAATGTACTTCTATCCGAGATCATGACTGTCTGGCTAAAGGACCTCCAGAAGCGGCTCGGCAAGATGGCCATTCCAGCCGTAGTAGAGAACCAGTCGCTTCCTGGGTTTGTTTCCAACGATGCCGGGTTCTTCAACAAGATCATTGGCCAAGGCCAGAACAGCATCACCATCGATCACGCCCTCAACTTCTTCTCAATCCTCACCAAGACGATGGCCTTTTACTTTGTGGACAAGGCAGTCGTTGAGTTACTGGTGGAGTATCTGCTTAGCTTTGTTGGCATCCTGTCCTTTAATCACATCATCATGCGCAAGAACTTCTGCTCGTGGAAGCGGGGCATGCAGATCCAATACAACGTCACGCGCCTCGAGGAGTGGTGTGCCGGCAAGGCAATCGATCAGCAATCCACCAATCTCGAGCAGCTGATGCAGGCGGCTAAGCTGCTGCAGCTCCAGAAGACGACCCTCCAAGACCTGGAGATTCTGTATGACGTCTGCCATCTGCTCAACCCGGGGCAGATAAAAAGCTTATCTCCATCTACCACCTGACCGAGTATGAGAACCCCATCAGCCCAGAGATCATCAAGGAGGTGGCCCGCCGCGCCGCCCTGACGGAGAAGGCCGACGTGCTGTTCCTTGAGGCCCTCCCCCACCGCATCCCTCTGGACTACCGCTCCCACTTCTCCGGGAAGAGTGTTGAGGTTGAGAAATTCACCCCCAACCAAATCAACCTACCCCGCCTCAAGTATATCGTACAAACCAGTAACTAATGTACATACGTTGTTCCACTGTTATAATAAACCCCAACAACTGATTCGATTCCAAGCTGCCCCACAGAATTTGGAAATCACTCCCTAATCCAACCATCCCCTACCAAAAACATAAAAACATCATAATTCGATAGATTTTGTATTCCTAACACAAATATAGTCTTAACCAGGACTACTTAAAACAATTTCCAGATTCCTTGCAATTTATTTTATCCCTATCTAAGCTCACCTGGAATCAAGACTGAACGGAAACCCAAGCTTCAACCCCTATGAACATCTTACAATGGCTTGATTTTTGAAATCTAACACAGCTGCGGTTTGGATGCCGTGAACCTGTTGCAAAGCCATAGGACTTGGGCATTGGAAGGCTTGCAGAATCCCGAGATTACCATTTAACCTCCTACCTCGGGAGAAAAATGATCCCTTCCCTTATCAGCCTAGGTGAAGCTTACCAAAGACCCTTCCTTGGCAACAAAAAGCCGGGCTTGGCTAGAGGAAGCTACCCCACAATCTCAGATATGCCAGGAACATCAAACTAACTTGGCAGGGGGATCCTACACCGTCCAAAGCATTCCCCCAGAACCACCCCATCCTGCTGAGACGGAACTTGAGAAATATACCAAACGCCCGCCAAGTCAAAAGCCCCAGCTTATCGGATCCCATCCGTGAAGGGAGCGATCCAACCGGTAAAGCCTGCAGGATCCACCTTGCCACCAGTTAAACAGTCGCCATCCCCGAACCTCCTCAGTAACCGGCCCTTGCCCAAGGTTCGACCTAGCTTACTATAAGGGTAGGAAGGTTCTCCATCATCCTTTTCCCACCCAAGCAAGTTCCTCAAACCTTTGGAACCCTGACCAACCGAAACCCCAACTAGATAAAGTCTGTCGTAACTGAGCTGTTTTAGCAGGGTTACAAGGGGGAAAATAATTGAAATCTAGATAATATTCTTTATTGAGAGATACCTATTATATAGCTGTTGTGAACCGTGGATATCAGGAACATGACTGTGTTGATCACACGGTGGGATGGTTAGGGGGTGGCTTGATCCTGATAATGAGTCAAGCGCTAAATTGAGACATCCACCGTATCAGATCATCCTTTGCTCAGGTTGGTGTTTCTGGGAATTTGAGCTGACTTTCGCATTTGGCTACAGGTCACTGGGAAGTCGGATTGCAGGCACAATCCGCTTGGTCGCAACCTTTCCAGGGGTTCAACCCTGTTGTTTTGACAAGTCTTACCGTTTTATATACACTTAGCTTATACCTTTAACCAACCTATTCTTGGAATAACCTACAGTTGCAACTAAACTAGTTATAGCTAAGTATTTGGGTTGGGGAAGACAACCATCCAGAAAGGGGATAAATATGGATTAGGAATAGGATAATCTTTATTGAAAGGAATGGGGATGCATATACTTGTGTAGTGAGCCATTGGGCCACCAAGAGAGGCAGCAACAGTGGCGTGATCTAGGTAAGGTATGAACCTGTGCTGGAGGAGATCATGTGAGGGATCATCATGATTAGGGTTGCTCATTATAGAGAATCCAAGATCATTCTCTATTGAGGTAATCAAGAGGGGCTACAGCATTAGGCCCATAATGGGGTGAATGGTCAACCATCCCCTGGGTATTGCAGGATACGGTGGCATCTAGGATGATGATTCCAGTTACAACGCTCCCCCTTCCCCAACCTGCCATCATTGATAACTATGGGAGCCTGAGACATCTGAAAAGGTTCAGCAAAAGCCTTTCTGGGCAGGAATGGCATGTCAGGGGCACAATCAGCTGTGGTCTACCTGTTTAGTGGTACATTTAATATATTTTATGCATTAGAAGGAGTTATTCATAACTGCCACTACCTTGAAGAACCCAATAAGTTGAGGGTCTAGTTTTTCTGGCTTAGGATTGAGAGCATACACAGGGTTGCTTATATCTTAACACATTTCTAGGTGTTTGACATCCCCCCTGGACCCAAGCATGTCCTGCTTCCTGGCCTTAGAACATCACTGTGCAAGTGAGATTTAACCGCAAAGGGAGGTATGGTGAAAACAATTGAGGTTAACTTGATTTGAGATATCCCTAACACATCATCTAGGGTACCAACCCCCAGTGTTTTGGGGTTGAACCTGGTACCCAATTGATTCTGGCCCCCAGGATGGGGAGGGCCGTGGACATATATTCCGTCCCAGCCATGTTGGGGTGCTCCTGTAACAGCTGGGAGAGAAGCTCTACTGGGAAGCCGTTGAAGTGTTTTTCAGGAACCAAACTGCTAGGGAAATACCCCAACTTGTCAGGCTAAATCTGAAGGGGTCAATCCTGTACCCAACAACCCTACTGGCCCTGAAACTATTCCTGTGTGGAATAGATTTCTCAGAGGATGGTACCAACCTAAGAGGTGATTGAAATGACCAGGAAAAAAGTAGACCCCCAAGCAACTCAAGAGGAAGGCAGTAGTTAGAGGATGAAACATGAGAGGATAAGCGTTCACAGGTTGAGCTGGGTATGGCTGAGGCTTCTCCTTGTAGGTGATTCCTTGGAGAGGAGAGAAGTGGTGTACTGAGGACCAGGGATAAATTTGGCCAACAGTTCTGTGAACAAGTAGGTGGATCTGAGCTGGCATCTGATCCAGTACCCAACAGAACATAAAATAGATATGGGACTCCAACAGTTGAACAAAATTTAAGAGAGTTAATGGTGGACTTATATGGTTGATGTGAATTTGAAGCTTGACAGTTGGCGGAAGACTTAGGGATGAGGAGCAGGGAGAGCTCAAGTTGGGGAAGTACCGTCCCATCTTACTTAAAAACTGTCATCAGCTGATGCCCCACACCAGAGTTACCCAGGAGGGCCCCTGTATATATAACCAGATACCAATAAGATCTCACTGCCAAATGTATGCTCATCTGTTGACGTTAAAGAACCTGAAGCAGCCTATGATGGGTTTGACTGGCTCCTCTCTAACTTGAGCAATAGTACGTCTAGCCCCTGTACAGTGGGGACACCATATTTTCAAATACAGGTATATTATTGGCTAGAAAGCAGGTTTTTTTAGAGTTGGGTTTGGAAGATTGGGTAGATTCAGTTCTTTTATGCATATTAACATTAGCTGGTGTATTGTAGCAGGCTCAGTTTTGATCCCCAGTTGTGAAGCCTCTTTAGTGATCAAGTTATTACACCAATGCAAACTTTGGAGTTTAATGTTAATAAACCCTTTTAAACTATCAAATGCAAGCCTATTATTGGTGGAATTATCAAAAAAAGCGGCAGAATAAAAAAATAATTAACTGGATTGGAAGTAGGAATAGTTCCCAAGGTGATGCAGAAACCTCTGAAAGGGGTTTTATTAATGTTCTCCCTGCCCGTTGGCTTGGGGAACAGTCAGCATTTAAACTGTCTACATGTAAAATTCTCCATGTTGAAAATTCCCAGAAATATTTTTATATTTTTATTACATATTATTGTTTTTTTACCTTAAATAATTGTTCCTAATGACAAAATTTAAATTTGATTTTAATTTTTAAGTTTTAAGTGAAATTGTAAAAAAATAAAGCCAAAATAAATCTTGAGATTATTGACATGGAGGATGCTACATGTAGACAGTTTAAATGCTGACTGTTCCCTTGGCTTGGGATGATAAGGTGTGGTTAACACTTTTTTAGGGTGCTCTTGGCAAAGTAGGCTTTCATGACTTCACCCTCAAGTTTCTTACCACATCTGTGATGATCTTGTTGAGGCCATCTAACCAGCCCGCATTTATATTAATAATAAGACAGGGCCCTGTGACAGGGATGGGGTGAGTGGTTACCCACACAGCAAGCCAGCAATTGAAGTAGCCAATGTCAGTGGAAATACACTTATTGGCTATTTTTCTTCAATTAGGGGCCCACATCATTGATATCCAATTTTTCAAAGAGTTTCATAGCCTCTAATAGAGGCACCAACTTAGGAGGTGCAGGGGTAGCTTGATTTTTCATACAAGGTAAAGGTTTCTAAATGATCCAGGATGCCTTGGCACATGGGTGACCACTCAAACTTTTGCTTCATGATCCCATAGAGATCCTGGCCCCAGATATGCCCTATTATGTGGTGGTAGTGCAGGATAATGCTCCCTTCTAGTTGGTGGGAATTTTGGGCATCTTCTATCCTGTCTCTTCCCTCTCAAATATATTCCCTGAATCACTTGCAAATTGGCCCTCATTGTCCCTGCGTTTTGAAACAGAGGCAAAGTTAAAGCCTCTGTGGTGGATGTTCTCAGGTTAAATGTAAATCCAGAACCTAATGGTAGAAATGCATTATTTTCAAATCCTTGGTCTAAATTTTACATCACATTTTGGGCAACTCAGCTGAGTGAAAAATAAAATATTTAATAAAATCAACCATTTATTTTACATTTTTTATTTATTCAAACTTGCAAATTTCAAACCCCAACTGCAAGCAATTCAACTAAAGAAAAAACACAGAAAAAAATGTGGGATACATGAATCAGAAATGGGGATTCCAATGTAAAATTTGGTATTTCATGTAAGTCTAACAAATCATAAGCAACATGATGTTGCAACCAAGTTTCCAGTCTTGCCCGCCAATGTATCTTACAATACACAGGGGGTGCTCAACGAGTTGCCCCTCAATGTATCTAACGACATTGGCCATTCTGATAGCAATGTTGAATTGCGGACACTCCTTCCTAATTAGCAGCATTGCCAATTCAACCTTCTGACCCAGAACAAGTTATTCTTTGGCTTCAATCTTTACATGGAGCGTGCCACCATGCCACCCCCTTGTGTCCCAGTGGCTTTCTCACATTGTATATTAATTGTATTATTCTGCAATAAACAATACCTTATTCTTATTATTCCTGTATTTTCTATTGAACTGTTGTCTTCCCAAACTCAAATACGGAATCCTCATTGGTTCAGTTGCAACAATGAAAATAATCAACAAATTATTTTTTCATCAAAATTAAATCAAAATATCTTTTTTTTTTTTTATCTCCTTTTTTTCCTCTTTTTCCTTTCTCTCCCTTTCTTTTTTAATCATAAATTTAATCTTACTTTACTATTATATACTTAACAATAAAATTACTAAATATACACTCCTTTTATTTTTTTTTAATAAAATTTTTTATTCTTCTTCTTCTCTTCTTTATTAAAACACTGTTATATTTTAAACTTAAAATCATGTAGACTATACTGTCTTCCACAATAAAACCTCTATCTATTTACTCCCCAACCTCAGCCCCTCCTACACTACTCCCAAAAAGAGTGTTTTTCTTCACTTCCTCTAGCTACCCCTTTTCCACTGCACACAGGCACTCTGAACAAATCTGTATTTCTTTTCTTCTCCTAACAGCCAATTTAGCCAAGGATCATCCATCAATCCAAAACAGCTAATCAGACCAGCACTGTTTAGTTCCCAAAACAGACATCCCCCCTATCATCACCCAATAATATAATTTATGAGCATCTCAAACAGGAAGTCAAAGGATCAGATTAAATTCATAACAACTTTTTTGTGAATCACAGGCATTCCAGTCAAAAATAAAATCACATTAAATTTTTCTGTAAATGGATTAAAAACAAAATGTTTTTACTCAAAAATAGTACACAATGGGTTTCAAAAATTCCACTAACTCAACCATACAACCCTTGCCAACTGCTGATCCCCCTCCCCATTAATTTAATATACAAATTTAACAACTAAAAAATAAAAACAAAATACACTTTATTATATTTTTAAAATTTTATATGTCTTCTCATTAGAAGACTCCAAACATAGCCACTTTCCACAAAAACAAAAGAGGACATAGCTCATCCTCTCACCACACAACCCACCCACCCCCCACACACAAGTTTTTTTCTTCATACCCTACAACACACATACCAAACACAACACCACCATGATACCATTATCAGAAATCTGCAGACCGTGTATTTAATCACCACAATATACCTAAGTCTTCTATCATTACCAAAGTAAGAAAAAACAGCAAATACACTATCCCACAAACAAAACCTTACTATATCTCCACCCTTTAAGCCATAAAAAAACATTTTTCTAAGAATTTAGAATATTTTGTTGTCATCAAAAGTACAAATCTACAAATTAGGAGCCCAAAGGATTTGGGATTTCACACTACTTCTATATTTCATAATTTCTCTATATTTTACTATATAATTATAAATAAAATTTTACTGTATGACAACATAGTACATCATCTTTTATTCTCCACTAATAAAGTCTAAAGAGAGGATACATTGAGAAATAAACCCAATCCAACCATCAAGCCGTTAAGAATTCATCATCTTTTATTCTATCACATGGACTGGCTTACCATACAAACCAATGCTACCTTTGCCCCAACAACCCAACAGTACCATCTAACCAAGCCAGTTCACCACTCATGCTGGCCCATCTGCCGCGTTAGACAGGTCAGATGTCTTCATCCACCACACTAAAGGCAACTCAATATTGCATTCCACTGCATTAGGACACAACAGAGGGCCCAACCTTTTTGGGTGACATTTGGTGTACGTATGGCCAAGATATTTGATCTAAAGTAGCAATGGATACCAAGCCCAAAGGATTTTGAATGGGTCCTTATCTGATTAGGTTCCAAGACATACTAAGATAATCATACTTATACCAGTCATTTGTACTAACAACTAACCACACCATCACATTAAATTTGAGTGGTTAAATGGCTCGCAACTGATCAGTCCACAGAGTATCCTTACTGTGTACTGACACTTCTTTATTAACGGACAAGCAAGAGGCCCGCCGCCGCGCTTTTCTGGGGCCAGTAGCTACAACAAAGGAACGAAGATAGGAACACAGATGCCCATTTTGGGGTTTCCCACTGTAGCACACGTACATCTTCCAATATCCTGGTGTGGCTACTTGCAAGGGTGAAGTTTCCAGATTGGCTGAAACTATCTAGTACACATTGAGTTGCTTGACGTAACAGGCCACCAATAGAATAATTGACGTCTTCTATTAGAGTGTTTGACTCTGACCGCCATTTATTCCTTGGTTAATCTTACAAAGCATGCCAAATGACAGCCCATGTGGCCGATGTTCTCCTGGATATAATTTATTATTAAATAATACTTTTTAATTGAAATGTTTAAAATATGAGTTGTGGGATGGTCAAATAACCAAGTTTCTATCAATAATGAGGTGAATTTGACATTAATCTAATTTATGCTAAACAGGAATTACAGATCAAATTGAATTCACAGGAAATTTTTTGATCATAGGTTCCCAACTCCCGTTAATTTTTTCCTTTAACATATTACTCTTCCCTCTTTTTTTTTTTTTTTATATTTTTTCTTCTTTTATTTTCCTTCCGTGGGTTGTGGAATAAATGGTCACCCACATAACCGGCCAATAACTAGAGAGTGAATTAATCTCTCGCACTTTTGTTAGAAACCATCCACCAGCGACACCGACAAAATTCAATCCATGTCCCCACTCTGACAGCCATTATGGAACATGACCCCTGGATGCCCCTAGTACAGGTGTGCCTCCAACTGAGACTCCACAACATTTTTATCAACAAGAGAACAGTCAATTTGTGGATGCACAAAGTTGTTGTTGCTGCAAGAATATTGACCAATCAAGCTATCAACAGGCCTAGTTTGATGGACACTGACCCATAAAATTCTATCATCATCAACTTTATCAAAAGGAGAGCAATGCAGACATGCAATGGCACCATATTATTGTCTTTTGCCAAGATTTATGCAAGTATTCAAGAATTTGGGGGAAAGTGTATCCAATATGAGCGTACAAGTGTGGCCCAATTTTTTATCAGTTCATTAGAGTTTTGCTAGCAGTTTCCCCAGTAAGCGTAAACTATTCCTCTTCTTCATCAAATACTGCAGATAGGTATGCCTACCAGACAGAGCTCAAGGCCCTGCTGGAAGAGTGGGCCTCACAACAAGCTGTGCACACTGTTTTACTGAGTGTGGGGATGGAGCAGTGTGAATGGGCATCCAAGGAAATCACGTACGCAGGACATACCTCTGGACCTACCTCACAAATCACTCTGACATACATCTTGCAGATGTATGTATTTATCTTTTTAGTTCAGCTCTCAGGCGCTCAAAGCCTGCCACCTATAATAAACTGTGCACCCAAATCAGGAAGGGGTTTGAGCTATTATTATCCATATTTGTCCAGGACTTATCTGATCTCATCATCTTATATGCAAGTGATAGTAATAAGTCCAGAAAAGACCCCTTCTTTCCCTCACACTCATTCATTTGGTTTGTCAAGCCTGCATATATGACAGAAGAAGAATTTGAGCAATAAAAGCAATCAGCTCTTGCTGCTTTTTCCCAGTCAACAAACTCTGACACTCCAACTCCCCCATCAATAGGCAGCCTCCAGAATTAACTCATACAGAATGGAACATCCTCCATGTCAACAATTTCAAGAATTGTTTTTCCTTTATCTTTTATAATTTCAATTAAAAGCTCAAAATAAAAATCAAACATTGCTTTTATTATCAGTGTCAATTATTTAATCAAGAAAAAAATAATCTTTAATATTGAGAATAAGAAAAATATTTTTGAGAATTGTTTACATGGAGGATGTTCCATTCTGTATGAGTTAATTCTAGAGGTTGCCCCATCAATACCAAGCCACCTGCCTTCTAACCCTGACCCCCAAGCCACCACTCAATCCCTGCTCACTACCTCTGATACCATCCCTTTTACAGATGCAGAATAATTATAAAATCACTATGAAAAATATCATGTTTACACTGAATTTTACTAAACAAAAGCATTGTAACATACACATAATATTGAAATAACATGACCTAATGTTTAGCTGCAATATTCTAATGTAAATTTTACATTTGCTGGTACTTAATTTATTATTAATAATGAAAATATTCATAAAATATATCAAATGTGAGCATATCAAATGTACAACAGTTTTTTAAATGCAAGAAACATTATTAATTTAAAAATAGTATATTATTAATTATGAATTGGAATAAATAATATAAACTTTAATAAGTTGTCACAAAGAAAAGTTTTATTTTACTCATCAAAGGACAAGAAGGGGAGGGAATGGGTGGAATGTATGTTGCCATCATCTGCACCTGTGAAAGGGTATCATTGTCACTTTCTACATAAATTGATGCAGATTATGTTTTAAAGCTTTTATATTTACCTATTGATAATAGTTATTTAAAATAAAGAGGGATTTTGTGATTGATAATAATACAATGGACTAATCAATCACTGTTTATGCCCATTAATTGGCTGGTTTTCTTGCTATGGCAATTGTGTATTTTCTGATATTTACACACTTGCATATGATTATCTGGTTTCCCATCCTACCACACAGGCAATATGAAAATTTTTGCCACCCTGAGACCAGTTATGATTGGGGAGGTAACCTTATTTCTTAGTGCCTGTGCAATAAGATGGGAAACTAGCTAATCAGATGCAAGTGTGTAAATATCAGAAAATGCACAATTGTCACAGCAAAGAATCAGCCAATCAATGGGAATAAACAGTTTTTTAATTGATCCATTGAATTATTACTATCTTACAAAATATGGCTTTAATTTTAAATAACTATTATAGTAATTTTAAAAGCTATGGCAACAAGCAAAAATAATCTATATTTAAAAAAAAACTAAAAATAAAAAAATTATATTAATTTAAATAGGTTGGGGTTCATTTAAATTTCATTTACATCTGAGTTCATTTTGTTTAAATCTGGATTATTTTGCTTGTTGCCATAGCTTTTAAAACTACTTTATCAATAGGTAAATATAAAGGCCTTAAAACACAATCTAAACCAATATATGTAGAAAGTGGTAATGGCACCCTAATATGGGCACAGTCCAATTATAAAATTACAATGAGAAATACCACATTTACAATGATTCTTATTAAACAAAATTCATTGAGATATGCACATAAAACAGAATCAATATGGTTAGCAATAAGACCTAGAAAAGCTAACATTCATTAAAACATTCAAAATTCAATGTGATGTGATGTGGCAATAAAATACTAGTTTCAAATGAAAAAGTTACATACTGGAAAAATATAATCTACATGTTCTAATTCAGATGGCTAGTTTAGTGCAATTTTGATGTATTCTGTGCTATGTTATGCTATTTTTTATAATTACAAGTTATTTGTTTCATTTGCAATAATTGTCAATAGAATATATTTATTATCTAGAATTTGCTGATTATACATTGATGGTTGTACTATAAAAACCAGTTTTTTTATGTAATTCAAACAATATTTCAAATATCTACAACCTAATCAACAAATTAGAGTCAGCTCTCCAAAAGGTTGTTGAGCTTGAACATAACATCAAGGCAATTGTAGTGAATCAGCTGGGAAATGAAGGAAGGGCTTTGGTCCATCAAAACAAAACTACAAAGAATATTCCGGGAACCATTATCAAAGAGGGACACAAGGAAGCAATTTTAAATCTGCAAAGGGAAATTCTCAAACACTTGAATTTTAGCAATGGGAGTTATAACTTGTGGGATTTTGCAAAAAAAATAATAGAAGGAATAATCAAAAAGTCAAATTGATTGAAGGAAATGATTTTTTAAAGAAAATTAATGGAAACAAATGGAATGAAGATGAAGTTAATCAAAATGAAGGAAATTAGAGTAATCAAATGGAAACAGATGAAAACAAAGGAAATGAAGAACACTCAAGAAGCAGAAGCGCTTCAAGAAATAATGAAAATTTATCAAATGAAGAAAATCAAAAGGAAGCACAAGTTGCACAGAAAATAAGGAAAATCAAGCCCAGGAAAACAAATGAAGAGCAACCAACACTCATGAAGTTTGCCAAAGGGGCGCCTGTAGCTGAGGGGGCTGCAGGGAAAGGAATTAGTAAGCTTATTTATTTTTTACTACCCTTAATTTAGTTAAGTCAATGAATGAGAAAGACATCATTGAAGTTATAGTGTATACACCAAGTGGTATATATGGGGGCTATCAATCTATGATAGCCCCAGTAATTCAAAGGAGGCCCACATAAATATAAAGAAAAATTGAAATGAACATGAATGAATTTGCAAATAAAGAAGCATCAGAAAAGAAATATTTACCACCAGAATAGTGTTTAAATTAGGGTAGGGAAGCTTATGAAATAGGAGAAAACATCAACCTCAAGGAAATGAATGAAACAAAACAGAATTTTTAAATGAATTTTGATGAATATGTCTATGAATGCATTGAAAGATTTCTGTTTATAAATATGAACACCTATAAATCAAATATGAAATAATTGAATTTCAAATAGGAAATGAATACCTAAAAGGAACAATATTTAATAATCTTTACATCAATTTCAAATAAAGTTGGGGATGTAAACCTTGTGAAAAAAATGAAGCCTTTATTAATTTGTTTTTAGAAGCATGGGAAGCAGATTCAAGCCAGGCCCCAGAGGAATTGAAATTCAATTTTTCAAATACTGGTTATATCAACCAGTTAGTTGCAACTTACAAGAATTTCTGCGTGTTTTTGAAATTTTACACATCCCAAAGAATTCATTTAGGTGCTTACCTATGAATTTTGCTTCATTTCATAATGAAAGCAAACATAAAAATAGAGGATGTCTCTGTTCAATTTGATGTGTGCCAGTTGGCGCTGGAGAAAATGAAGACACTGTGGGGTTACCAGACTGTGGAGCATATCCTCTACAACTGCTTTGTATTAGAATCACTATATGACTACTGCTTACCTCATGAGAATAAACTCCTCATCTATTTCTTCTCCCCCTTATCTTTTATTAGATGCTCTGCCACCACTGGAGTGATGAGCACCACCCCACTTGCAATTGGCGCAAGAATAATCCATCAGGTAAAGAAGAGTATGTGGTTACAATTACATGCTATGGCAGAAAATAAAATTTTGGGGTATAATTCACCCAAATAACCTCCCATTCATTGTATTAGCATTTCCACTAATAAAACTCCCTTTTTTTGTAAATTTAATTTTAACTTTATTTTTAATTAGTACAGTAGTGTTGTAACTGTGCTGTTTTAGCAGAGTTACACGGGGAAAAATATTTAGAAGATAGATAATAATCTTTATTGTGAGATAGTGATAATATAGCTATTGTGAATCACTGGATAGCAGTAACATGATTGGTGATCACACAGCTGGATGGAAGAGAGGGTGGCTTGATCCTGCTAATGAGTCAAGCGCCAAATTGAGGTATCCACTGTGAAGGATCATTATCTGTTCATGTTGATGGATTTGGTAATTTGAGTTGAATTCCTAGTCTGGCTTTGAGTGACTGGGTAATCAGATTGCAGGTCACAAACCCGCTTGGTTGGAACCTTGCTGGCAGGTTGAGCCTGCAGTTTTGACACCCCCCCCAGCTGAAGGTCGGCCTCCTCTGGAGGTAGGTTGTCGGGAGCCCGGGCGCCATATTGAACCAGTTGTTGCTTGGTGGCGGGCAGGGCGGTTTCTTGTTGTCTCTGTCTTGCTTTGCAGGGCTGTAGGCAGTTGTGGTGTAAGGTCTTGTCTTGCTTGCATTTCCTGAGCCCTTGCACAAGGTAAGTGTCATTATTGTTTACCTTTAGAATGATTGCTGGCCCTACTTTTTTGGGTTGTAGTTTGCTTTTGTCAACATTCATGACCCAGACTTTGTCCCCAACTTCATGTCTCTGGCAGATGGACATGAGGGTCTTTTGTAAGTGTTCCTTTTCTTTGGCTGCTTGTTTGCTGTTGGCCTCTATTACTTGAGGATCTGAGCAAGGGGGGACTTGACTTGGAATTTCCTGTTTGGGTCCTGCCAATTCTTGAATGATATTTGGCTGTGTACCGTATACCAGTTCAAAAGGGCTTTTCCCGGTGGATCTGTTCACTTGGGTTTGGCACACAATTAATGCAGTTGGTAGCTGCTTATACCAGTCTTCAGGTCTCCCGGCGGTGAGTTTGGCTAGGGCTTGCACAAGGCTACCATTAAGCTGCTCTACACGTACATTGGCCTGTGGATGGTATGGTGTTGTGACGGTGTGTTTGACCCCATTTTTGGCGAGGTACACATTGGTGTTTTTGGAGGTCAATTTTTTGCCCCCATCAGTTATCAGGAGTTCTGGCTTTACAAACCTGCTGATTATTTCCTTGCCAATGAATTGTTGGACGTTGTTACCGGTGTGTGTTTTCACCGCTTGGGCTACTGGCCACCTTGTTACAAAATTGATGGCTTTGATGATGTATTTTTTGTTGTTGTGTTTTCCTGGCATGGGGCCCACAATGTCAAGAGCCCATACTTTGAACGGTAGTTGGGTTTGAATGGGGAGCACCAACTTAGGCGGGGTTTTGCTTTTGGCAAACTTTTTGGAGACCTTGCACTGTTCTAGCACTTCCTGGACATTGCAATATAAGGTTAGCCACCAGGCTTTATGTTTTAGGAATTCATATAGATTTTGGCTCTTGGTATGTCCAAGATCTCTGTGGTAGCAAAGAATGGTATCAACTTGTTGATGTGTGGGGATGTAGGGAATGGTTGTGCCATCCAAAATCTTTCTGTGAAGAGTCCTGTATACATCAGCAAAGAGGTGCTCATTCTTGATGACTGTTTCTTTGGTGATATTGGTTGTGCCTGCGGGGAACCCTTTGTCTTTTGTACAGAGCACTAGGAGAGGCCAGTCTGGGTCAAGCCCATTCTCTCCCCTAGAAGCGCGGACATACAGGCAGGACAGGGTGTCTGCCATGGCAAGTTTGGCCCCGGGCCTATATTGGATGAGCATGTTAAACCTTTCTAAGATTTCCATCCACTGCGCTTGGCAATGTGACAGGTTTGCGTGTGTCTTGAAATAGATGAGCAACTTATGATTGATTAGTGCTGTGAATTCTTCCTGCTGTTCCAGGTAACAGCGCCATTTGACTAGGCAGTGCATGATGGCCAACAGTTCTTTGTCGTGGATTGGGTATCTACACTTGCCATCTGTCAGTTTGTGTGACTTGTAGGCTACTGGCAGGAAGTCACCATCACTATTTTTAATTTGTAGTACTCCCCCAATGGATGCATCTGAAGCGTTGGTTTCCATCTGGTATTCTCTGTCTCGTTTGGGGTATTGTAAGATGGGCGCTGTCATGAGCTTTTCCTTGAGACGTCTAAAACAGAGGTCACGTTGGGGGGTCCATATAAACTTGGACTTGGCATCTGTTATGGCAGACAAGGGGGCGGTCAAGACGCCGCAGTTGGGTATGAAGCGTCGTACATAGGCCACCATTCCTAAGAAAGTGCAGAGTTCTGATTTGTCCTTGGGAGGTGGCATTTTGCAGATGGCTTGTATCTTCTGACTGTCAGGTTTGATGCCGTCTTTTGAGACTATGTGTCCCAAGAAGGGTAGTTGCTCTTGGAAGAACTGGCATTTGGAGGGCTTGGCCAACAGTTTGTGTTGTGCCAGGGTCGCAAAGACTTCCTCCAGGTCTTTGTGGTGCTGTTCCACTGAGGGGCTGTAGACAATAATATTGTCCAGGTACACTAGGGCATGTTTGCCTATGTGTGGCGCAAACACTTTGTTCATGAAGGTTACAAAGGTGGATGGGGCATTGGTCATGCCAAAGTTGAGTACCATGCATTTGTAGGAACCGTACTTAGTGTGGAAGGCTGTCTTGGGGATGTCTTCCTCCTTGATGCAAATCTGGTTGTAGCCTGCAGTTAGATCAATCTTGGAGAAGACGGAGGCTCCTCCCAAGGTGTCAAAGAGATTGTCAATTAGTGGTGATGGGTAACAATTCTTAATGGTGACTTTGTTCAAGGCGCGGTAGTCCGTGACCAGGTGTAAGGTACCGTCCTTTTTAGCCACAAAGAATACAGCGGCGCCAAAGAGAGACTGTGAGGGGCGGATAAGTCCTTTTTCCAGTGCCTCCTTGAGATAGGCGCGCAGGGTGTGGTCCTTGTTTGGGGTCAGCCTGTAAATGGGGTGTGCCTTGGGTACAGCTCCCTTGAGTTGGATAGAGTGTTGGATGTGTTTCTTGGGGGTAGCCCAGGTAACGCCTCCTTGAAGATTTCTGGGTGCCGGGCCACAATGTTGCAATCTTGCAGTGTGGAGGTGTCCTGGTGGTCCTTGAAGTGTATGATTTCATACTGGCAGGAGTCCCAGTCAATTGCTTTCAGGTTTTCCTTCTTGTCCAAAGTCTCTTTGATGCAACAAAGATGTGGTCTTGTAGGAGTTAGTCTACAGAGTCCAGGTAGATTTGGTGGTTGACACCTTCACGCTTGATGGTCAACACTGAGGCTGCCTAGTCCACGTAGGGGTTGTTTTTCTGTAACCAGTCTAGTCCCAGTACAATGTCAAACTTAGGAAAGTCAATGATGGGACCTTGGATGGTGGAGTGGAGGTTCTCAAGCATGATAGAGAAGGGGGCAATTTCTTTTGTCACAGCAATGTGATGTTCATCAGCCAGGACCATGTTTTTAATCCGCAAAGGATTAGTGGCCAGCTTGAATTTATCCACAAAGCTGCTGTTGACTAAAGTTCAATCTGCGCCCAAGTCCAAGAGTGCTTAGCCTGTGTAACTGCAAAAGCGGAAAGGGTAAGACATCAATTTATTGGGATGTCTGGCAATGGTGTATAGTACTGGGTCTTCTGAGGGCACTTTGATCATTGGGCATTGGTCCACGTCCTTGGGTTGGTATTCATTGTTGGGCAAGTCAGGAGTTGCGTGGGGAGAGCTTGGCTTGCTTAGTGCTCTCCCCGGGCTTTTCCCTCATCTTGGTTGCCTTGGGTGGCAGTGACACAGAAATGGGTACAATTTGATTGGCTGTTATTTACATTCCCATTCCCATTTGAACCCGTGGGCTTGTGGTTGTTGTTGTTGCCGTTGCCTCCAGGAGGTGGTCAAGAGGAGCGCCCGCTTGGATGGGAGTCCTTGGGTCTTTCTTGTTTCCCAGTCTGTGCCTTGTGTAGAGCATTGGATGTTTGTTCCGCTTTTTCTGCTTCACAGTACAGGCTTTGCAGGTTGGTAACCTGGTCCAGGTTCACATGTCTCATCACATGCAACTTGAGAGCGTTGTAGTACATGAGGTGTGTTGCTGGGGTGTCAAAGGCCATATTGGATGGGGCACAGAGACATAGTTCCTTGTAGGCGCGGGTGAGTTCCTTCACGGTGCCTGTCTGGGTTAGGTTCTTTACTTGGTGTATGATCATGAGCGCTGTATCCTTAAGTACAAATCTTGCCAAGAAGTCCTGTTTGAAGGTGTCCCAGTTCTTGTCAGCATTTTCTTTGTGCCACTTGTCACACCAGGTGCCAGCGTCATGGGTCAGGCAAATGGAAATCTCTGTGATCCAAAATTGCTGTGGGCATTCCATCTGAGCCAGCTTGCTTTGGGCGGACTGGATCCATGCGGCAGCATTGTTGTTGTTGGCCCCTGCAAAGGGCTCCAAGGCAGTGCTGCAAAGTCTTTGTGCAACATAGGCGGGCATGGTGGTTTTGTCAGCTGGTCGCGGCATTGAGGAAGGCGCCTGAAAGAACCCTTTGGTGGACAGGGCGTTGAAGGCAGGTAGCGGGATCACCGTGTTTTGGTAGAGAAAAAAGACATTAGGTATCTTGGTAACAGGAGTATACGGCGTCCAGTTGGGCGGGAGGCCAGACATAATTCTGTCAAGGATTTGTTGGCCGCAGCGTGTGCGGGCAACAGGCAGAATTTTTTCAAGATAAGGTAGGATGAAAACCTACCTGTGCTACCAATGTTGTAACTGTGCTGTTTTAGCAGAGTTACACGGGGAAAATATTTAGGAGATAGATAATAATCTTTATTGTGAGATAGTGATTATATAGCTATTGTGAATCACTGGATAGCAGGAACATGATTGGTGATCACACGGCTGGATGGAAGAGGGGGTGGCTTGATCCTGCTAATGAGTCAAGCGCCAAATTGAGGTATCCGCCGTGAAGGATCATTATCTGTTCATGTTGATGGATTTGGTAATTTGAGTTGACTTCCTAGTCTGGCTTCAAGTGAACGGGTAATTGGATTGCGGGTCACAAACCTGCTTGGTTGGAACCTTGCTGGTGGGTCAAGCCTGTGGTTTTGACAGTAGTTTTCAAGCCTGTTGATATAAATGTATATTATTCAGTTTAGAACGCATGAACTCATTCTAAAAACAAAATCAAAGTGGATCCAAATCTATTGTAATTTAATATAAATTCCTTAATTTTTATTTTGTTTTTAGACTGAGTTTGTGCGTTCCAAACTGACTAATATAGGTTTATCTCAACAGAATTGAAAACTACTGTATGTTGCTATCAAACTATTTTGATAATAATAAGCCATTATTTGGCTAAACTTAAATACTTTTCATCTTAGATTATATGTTTTTAAAGTTGTTTATCTAGTTGATCAGAAACTATGGGTTCATATAATAAGTACTTAAAAAACATGAGCTTAATTTTCCTGACTTGAATTATCCACCTCAATTATGTTTTAAACAATTGATTGTTTAGAACTGTAAATTAGTTTTCCCTCTGAGTATGATTTGATAAATAGATTCACTATTCTTAAATTGCATCATAAGTAATAATTAGTAACAAATACATGAAATCATTGGTTTTCATGACTGGTGGCTCTGGTGGCTCTGAATTGATAAGGATCAGGAGATGACTTACAAGGTCCAATTTGTGGCTTTAAAAATAACTGCCCTTGTTCTAAAAAGGGATTACATTTATTTAAATAAAATTAATCTAATTGTATCTTATTTAATTATGTATTTTTTAGCTGAACAGTCAATAAAATTTTTGGTGTATTATATTAATACTTATATCTGAATCTAATATATTTAGTTATATTTAACTAACGTCAGAAGTTGTTACTTCTAGAATGCAAACTAACCTCTCATTTTACATAAAAGATTATTTTTCAAGTCTCACTAAAAAAAATTAAAAAAAATAAAAACAAGTAAAGCCAGGAACACCCATTATCTGATTGGCTCAGAAGCAAGGGCTTTGGGGAGGAATGATTCAGAATGCTTGTAAAAAGCTGCCATCACACCAGGTGGCATTGAGAATTGACTGGCCTCAAGAAGATTGAATAGATCTTCAGTATCTTGAGAGAGGCCTTTCTTTACCTTATTCTTGATCCAACCAAACACCTCCTCAATTGGATTCAGAAATGGGAAATAGGGTGGGAGGAAGAGGAGTCTCATTGGACAATCAGCAAGGCGGTGACTAGAGGTGTGACTGTTTTTGTCAATTAGTGGGAACTTGGACACAACCAAGTCCACTTTGTGGAGCCTGACATTATCCAACACAAAAATTTTATTTGTGCCTTGGTAATTAATATACAAGTATTCCTTGACAGTTTGGAGAATGTTGAGGAATGTCCTACTATTATGGGAACACTTGATTATTTGATATTGGTCCAAACTGCAGGGACTTAGAAGCGCAACTATTGAATATGTTTGGTGTCAAAACAGCAGGCTCAACCCATCAGCAAGGTTCCAAGTAAGCAGGTTTGTGACCTGTGATCCAATTATCCAGTCACCTGAAGCCAGTTTAGGAAGTCAACTCAAATTACCAAATCCACTAATATGAAAATATGATGATCCCTTATGGTGGATACCTTGTTTTGGCGCTTGACTCATTACCAGGATCAAGCCACACCCTCTACCATCCAACCATGTGATCACCACAATCATGTTCCTGTTATTCATTGATTCACATGAACTATATAATCACTATCTCTCAATAAAGATTATTCTCTAGTTTATAAATATTTTTCCCCTTGTAACTCTGCTAAAACAGCACAGTTACAACATTGGTAGCAGAAGTAGGTTTCCCATCCTACTTTATTGCCCAAAATTCTGCCTGTTGCCCGTACTGTGACAGATCCAGGAAATTCATGCTTTCTTCTTCATTATCCCAGTCTGACTCTTTTACGGTTTGACAGGGAATCCTTTATGTAAGCTTTGATGAGCTTGGATTCCAGGCAAGAAATCTTGGCGTTAAACTTGTTGCCATCTGGTGACCACTTCCACATTTTTTGCTTCCCATAGTCTTAGCTGCTGACCATCTCTTTAATTCCATGGTAGTCTTCTTTCAATCAAAAGACACAAAACATAAACATAAAAATATTGAGGGGAAAGCAACCATTGTCACAAATAAGCATCATTTTTTATTAATTATTATCATGTTTCCATTATATACCAATCAGGGTACATTTGGCTGAAAACCCCTCCGGTTCTGGAATCACACCTGGATTCCTATCACATGGTTTATTACATAACGGTGTCATCCAATCCAGATCTTTACCAAAAAGATCTTCACACTTTTAACCTATAGGAATGTGTCATAATACATTCCAGAATCACCTGATTCTTTCCATGGAAATGTATTGCTTTGGCTTGAAGCATTCCAGGCTTCCGGCGCCAAACCCCTGTGGAATATATGTATTCCTGATCCAAGCTATCCTTGTTCCAACTGGGAACCAGCTGATCAATCCTGAATGTATAGACATCATTGTCTATATTTAGTTATTTTTGCATTTAATGGTTTTTTCCCTTAAAACCCATTAAAATGCTTTGAAACTCAAACCAGGTGGTGCCTCAGCGCTTTACAAATCAATTAAGTGGCGCAGCGGCGCTTCTAACCTAATTAATTTGTCAAAACGGCGCTTTTAAACCACAATTTGGGGGTTTACTTTTGGCTAACCTTAACCAAACTTCTTGACACAGTCAAGGCAATTAAGCAATATAATTAAATCCTCATTAATTATATTCCTGGCATATATTAATTAACCTTCCCAGTTAATTAATCTGTTTGAAGACAACAAGTTTTTACTTGACACAGTCAAGTTCATTTTGGAACTATAATCAAATCCTCATTAATCATATTCAAGGGTATCAATTAATTAATCTTCCTAGTTAATAAATTGGTTTGAGACACCTAGTCTCATAATCTGAACCGTTCATATTATTCATTAAAGCCCTCAATTAGTACAGCCTAATTGATTCCTGGGTATCAATTAACCTCCATGGTTAATTAGACGGTTTGAGACACTTAGTCTCATAATCTGAATTGTTCAGATTATTCATTACGGCCCTCAATTAGTACAGCCTAATTGATTCCTGGGTATCAATTACTACGCTGGAAAGTCTCTCCAAGGCCAATCCTATTGTTTTGAATTTCAACCTATGAAGTTTATCACAATTCAACCTCTTTGTAAAACCACAGCCTAATGTGACTGTAGTACGGTCACACATACTTACCACAGCCAACAAATCCTTGATAGAATCATATCTGGCCCCCCACTAGACTGGACACCATACACTCCTGGTGCCAAGATACCTGATGGTTTTGCCCTCTACCAGAACATGGTGATCCTGCTTCCCGCCTTCAATGCCCTGTCAGCACAAGGCTTCTTCCAAGCACCTGCCTCCATGCCTTGAGCAACTGACAAGAGTACCATGCCAGTCTACATAGCTCAGAGACTTTGAAGTGCTGCCTTGGAATCTTTTGCTGGAGCCAACAACAATAACACCGCAGCATGGATCCAATCTTCCCAAAGCAAGCTGGCCCAAGTGGAATGCCTTCAATAATTCTGGATTGCAGAAATCTCCATCTGACTGACTCATGACACTGGAACTTGGTGCAAAAAGTGGCATGAAGAGCACACCAAAAAGGATTGGAACACCTTCAAACAAGACTTCTTGGCAAGATTTGTGCTTAAAGACACTGCACTTATGATCATATGCCAAGTGAAGAACCTAACCCAGACTGGTACAGTGAAGGAGCTCACCTGCGCCTACAAGGAACTTCAACTATGTGCCCCCTCCAACATGACTTTTGACACCCAAGCTACCCACCTCATATACTACAATGCATTTAAATTACATGTAATGAGACAGGTAAACCTGGACCAAGTAATCAACTTGCAAAGTCTGTATTGAAAGGCAGAGAAAGCAGAACAAACGTCCAACGCTCTCCACAAGGTGCAAACTGGAAAGAGAGAGACCCAAGGATTCTCACCCAGCCAGGCGTTCTAACTGACCACCCCCTGGGAACAACAGCAACAACATGAACCATAAACCTGCAGGCTCAAATGGACATGGAAATGGGAACAACAGCCAGTCAACCCATACCCATTTCTGTATCACTGCCACACAAGACAATCAAGACAAGGGAAAAGCCCAGGGAAAGCACTGAGCAAGCCAAGCTCTCCCCACACAACTCCCAACTTGCCCAACAATGATTACCAGCCCAAGGACGTGGACTAATGCCCAATGATCCAAGTACCCTCATCAGACCCAGTACTTTACAAATTGCCATACATCCCAATAAACCAATGTCTTATCATTTCTAATTTTGAAATTACACAGGCTCAGCACTTCTGGACTCAGGCACATACCAAACCCTAGTCAACAGCAGCTTTGTAGATAAGTTCAAGCTAACCACTAATACTTTTCAGATTAAGAACATGGTTTTAGCTGATGAACATCACATTTTTGTGACAAAGGAAACAGCCCCTTCTCCATTATTATAGAGAACCTGCATTCCACCATCCAGGGCCCTGTCATCAACTTTCCCAAGTTTGACATTGTTCTGGGACTGGACTGGTTGCAAAGGAACAATCCCCATGTAGACTGGGTGACCTTGTTATTGACCATTAAACTCAAGGGCGTCAGCCACCAGATCTACCCTGACTTGGTGGACCAGCTCCTACACAACCACATCTTTGTGCGCATCACAGAAACCCTGGACAAAAAAGAAAGCCTCAAGACAATCAACTGGGATTCCTACCAGTACAAGGCTGTACACTTCAAGAACCACCAAGACAAACCACTCTTCAAGACCAGGAGATTATGGACTGCCACCATGAGATCTTCAAGAAAGCCTTACCAGGGTTGCCTCTGGAAAAACACATACAACACACCATCTAACTTAATGGAGCAGTACCTAGGCACAACCTATATACCACCTGACCCCAAACAAAGACAACACCCTATGTGCTGACTTCAAGGAAGCGTTAGAGAAAGGATCTATCTGCCCCTCACAATCCCCTTTTGGTGCTGCTTTATTCTTTGTAGCCAAGAAAGATGGTACCCTGCGCCTAGTCACAGACTATTGAGCCCTAAACAAAGTTACCATCAAGAATTGTTACCCACTACCACTCATTGATGACCTCTTTGAAGCCCTGGGCAGCGCCACAGTCTAATTCAAGATTAACCTAACCACAGTCTACAACCAGATCCTTATCAAGGAGGAAGATATCCCTAAAACAGTCTTCTGCACTAAATACAACTCATACAAGTGTGTGGGACTCAATTTTGGGATGATAAACGCCCTGTCAACGTTTGTGACCTTCATGAACAAGGTGCTTGCCCCCCCCACATAGGCAAGCACGCTTTGGTATACCTAGACAAAATTATTGTCTATAGCTCCTCAGTAGAACAGCACCACAAGGACTTGGAGGCAGTCTTTGCTACCCTGGTGCAACATAAGCTACTAGCCAAGCCCTCCAAATGTCAGTTCTTCCGTGAGCAGTTGCCCTTCCTAGGACACATAGTCTTGAAAGATGGCATTAAACCTGACAGCAAGAAAATCCAGGCCATCTGAAAAATTTAACCACCCAAGAACAAGTCCAAACTATGTACATTTCTGGGGATAGCTGCCTATGTACAACAGTTTATCCCCAACTGTGGCATCTTGACAGCACCCCTGTTGGCCATAACTGGTGCCAAATCCAAGTTTATATGGACCCCCAATGTGACCTCTGTTTCTGGCTTCTAAAGAAGAAACTAACCCCCGCCCCCATTATACAGTACCTAATAAAGACAGAGAGTATCAAATGGAAACAAACGCCTCAGACGCATCCATCAGGGGAGCACTACAAATCAAAAACAATGATGGTGACTTCCTTTCTGTAGCCTATGAAGCACGCAAGCTGGCAGACAGAAAGTGCCAATACCCCATATATGACAAAGAGTTTTTGACAATTGTGCACTGCCTGGTCAAATGGCATTGCTACCTAGAACATTAGAGGAGGAGTTCACAGCATTGACCAGCCACAAGTTGTTTATATACTTCAAAACCCAAGCAAACTTATCCTGCCATCAAGCCTTCTGGATGGAACTCCTGGAGAGGTTCAACATGCTCATACAATATAAGCCTGGTCCAGAACTTGCCATGGCAGATGCACTCTCACGCCTGTACTTCAGAGCCACAAGGGGCAAGAATGGGCTTAACCCAGACTGGCCTCTCCTGGTGCTTCAGAAAAAGTACACGGGCTTCCCCCCCTGGTACCACATATATAACAAAAGAAACATTCATTAAGAACAAACACTTATTTGCAGACGTATATAAAACCTTGCATTGAAAGATGACCAATGGAAACACCATCCCTTACATTCCTACACATCAGCAAGTAGACACCATCCTATGTTACCACAGAAATCTAAGAAGCACTAAAAGCTACAACCTCTACAAATTCCTCAAACATAAAGCTTGGTGGCTGACCCTATACTGGGATATCCAGGAAGTCTTAGACCAATGCAAAGTATGTGAGAAATTTGCAAAACGCAATACCCCACCTAAATCAGTACTGCCTATCTGCTTGAAACTACCCTTCAAATTATAGGCCCTAGACATTGTAGGCCCCATGCCAGGGAAACATAATAAAAAATTACATTGTTACAGCAATAGACTTTTCCACACAATGGCCAGTGGCGCAAGCAGTAAAGACACATACAGGCAATGATGTGTGGCAATTCATAGGGAAGAAAATCATCAGCAAGTGTGGAAGACCAGAACTCCTGATAACCAACAGAGGCAAAGAATTGACCTCTGAAGATACCAATGTATACCTCATCAAGATTGGGGTCCAGCACACAGTGACAACTCCTTACCATCCTCAGACCAATAGATGCAAAGAGCAGCTGAATGGCAGCCTTGTGCAAGCCTTGGCCAAACTCACTGCTAGGAGACCTGAAGACTGGTGTAATACCCAAGTATTGAAGGCAAAACTTTAGTAACATAAGATGGCAGGTTAGGCGGCTCAAAGCCGTTCAAGGCGTAGACAATTGGATAGAAGTTCACTGCCTGGCAGAGGGCTTTGGCAAGGATGTTGCATTGTCTAGGACTGACAGCAAGGTACAGTAGCGTAGCTGTGGGGATCACATAAGTAGCCAAGTTGGGAGTTGGGCAAGATGATGCTAGAGGTGTCCACAGATTCAAAACCATTGAGTTGAGATGAGTTGGCTCATTGTACAATATCCCTTTTGGTCCCTGTGGTTCAGGACCAAACTGAGCATTGGTTGGCTGGTTGCCCCTATCCCAAGGTAAGCTTTCAAGACAGCTGTGAAGATGATGTAGTTCATCTTCTGACTTGGGGAGCGTAATGGGTTTAGTAAGGTTACTTTCTTAGCCTGGGTAAAGGATTGATTAATGTGATAATATTGAGGAGGATATTCACTCAATGATAGCACAAACTATCATTGAGGGGTTTTTCTTTATTTATACTAATGGACCTGCAAGACATGATTATTGGAAGGCATAGCATTGGGGAACCAAGAATCTGAGTTGCATCTGTTATTCCCTTTTCTGGATTGGCTTGAGTGGCTGGCAATTGTGAAGGTTTGGCTGGATCCCAGTTCACATTGGCATAGTGCAAGTTGGGCCTTCTTCATGCATCCAAATTTATTTACTGAATTTAGTGCATGATTTTCACTGTTGGAGAGCCTGTCAGTCCATTCCCTATTTGGTAAGCTCCCAAATTGGGCAGCAGTTCCTCCCAAGTTTGGCTTTGGGGAAATTGCCTTTCCTGCTTTCCTGATTTGGCTATTTCCCAAAGGAGTGGATGGGGACTGGCTTGCTGGCATGGGATGGCAAAGGCTGGCAGGTGGCAGGCTGGCTCATGGGTACCTGGTTTGAGGGTGGCTTGCAGGAGGGGCTGACAAGAGTGGTGGGCGCCTGTGCAGTGGTGGTGGGCATCTGCTCAATGGTGGCAAGCGTCTGCAAGTTGACAGCAGGTAACGGCCTGGTTGTGGCGGGCTTCCGCATGGTGGCAGTGTGTATCTGCTTGATGGCGGTGGACATCTGCTCAGTGGCAGCAGGCGCCTTCACATTGACAGCAGGTGACAGTTTGTTGGTTACACAACTATAAATGTCAGGAATATTCCTGACAACTGGTACAAGCAGCTACTGACTGCATTGCTTGTATTCCAGACTTGTGTGAACAGATCTGCCGGGAAAAGCCCCTTTGAGTTAGTTTATGGCACACAACCCAATATCATCCAAGCACTATCAGGACCTAAGCTGGAAATGCCAAGCAAAGTTCCATCCCGCTCATATCTCCAGGTCATACAGATCAATAGCAATCAATCAGAAATAGAAGAAATGTTGAAACTGTGCTGTTTTAGCAGAGTTACAAGGTGAAAATATTTAGAAGCTAGATAATAATCTTTATTGAGAGATAGGGATTATATAGTTGACGGGAATCAAGGATAACTGGAACATGATTGTTGATCACACAGTTGGATGGAAGAAGGGGGTGGCTTGATCCTGGTAATGAGTCAAGCGCCAAAACAAGGTATCCACCATAAAGGATCATCATCTGTTCATGTTGTTGGATTTGGTAATTTGAGTTGACTTCCTAGTCTGGCTTCAAGTGACCAGGTAATCCGATTGCAGGTCACAAACCTGCTTGGTTAGAACCTTGCTGGCGGGTTGAGCCTGCGGTTTTGACAGAAAAGCGTCTACAAAAGATATTCATCCCCATTCAAAACAGGCATGAGGTTAGCAACAAAGTCTGGGTCATGTATACCAACAAAAGTAAACTACAGCCAGAAAAAGTGGGCCCTGCCATCATCCTAAAGGTAAACAAAAACAACACTTACCTTGTGCAAGGACTCAGAATACATAAACAAGACAAAGTCCTCCACCATGATTGCCTGAGGCCCTGCAAGGCAATACAGAAACAACGCAAGACTGTCCTACCTGCCACCAAACAACAGTTAGTCCAGTATGGCGCCTGGGCTCCTGACAACCTTCCCCCAGAGGAGGCCAACCTTCAGTTAGGGGGTTGTCAAAACAGCAGGCTTGACCTGCCTGCAAGGTACCAAGTAAGCAGGTTTGTGAACCGTGATCCAATTATCTAGTCACCTGAAGCCAGGTTAGAAAGTCAACTCAAATTATCAAATCCATCAACATGAAAAGATGATGATCCCTTATGATGGATACCTTGTTTTGGCGCTTGACTCATTACCAGGATCAAGCCACACCCTTCACCATCTAACTATGTGATCAACACAATCATGTTCATGTTATCCATTGATTAACAATAACTGTATAATCACTATCTCTCAATAAAGATTATTCTCTAGTCTCCAATTATTTTTCTTCTTGGAACCCTGCTAAAACAGCACAGTTACAACATTGGGAACAGATGATTGCACACCGTGCTGCACCATCCTTGGACCCCTTCTCAACCCACCCATTCCTAGATCTGAGTGAGGAGGAAAACAACAATTTGTCTATGTATAAGAATTAGACATTGCCTGCCTGCTTTAGGGCCAGATAATTTGTGCTGTAAATGTGACAATCCTCAATTGTCTTATGGCTGTTTCTGTTGTATGGAGAACCCCCAATACTTTCCACAAGAAGCCCAAATCAACCATGGTCTTGTATATGAGGGTTTTGGAAGCAGAGAGCCTGCACTCTTTGTCCAGCATTGGTTGTACAGAGAGAGAATCCAGGTGGCAATCCTTGGCTACCCACTGTTTAATTGCATCAATATGCACGGGCTGCAAGAGTTTGGGTGCTGTTTGGCCTTTGGGATTTTAGTGATTTGGCTGGTGTCACCATGTGTGATGTTGAGTTGGGTTAAATATCTGGTAGTGAAACCAAATCAGGATGCAATATCCTGAGCTGCCATTCCTCTGTTTAGGCAATCAAGGAGAGCTTCACACTTGTCATAAGGCAACTGACACCTGTCCTTGGTGGGTACCATGGCATCCAAGCTATCAGGCTTAACACACGGGACGTGAACCTTTGTGTAGAAGGTGGGATCACTCTTGTTTGCAGTGGCGCTGTCAATGGTGGAATATGCCACAGGCTCAGATGGCTCTTCAGTGGTGGCCAATGGCTCATATGAGGTTTTGAAAACGCAGGGGCAGAAGCTGGTAACCCTGGGATCCAGAGTGTGGGGCTGTGTTACAACTGGGTACACAGTAGAGGTATATGTAATCTCATTTTTCCCTACAACCCTGGTATGGAAGTCTTTAGTGACAGGCCTTGAAAGTGGCTTTTGTATGGGATTAAGGCTACTTTTCCTGGCCTGGGATGCGGGAGGTGGTTGGCTGGTGCTGACACCTTGGGAGGCCTGTGAATTGGCACCAACTTCCTTGAGCTGTGTTCTGGGTCTACTTTTGGACCCTCTGGGGCGTCCTTGTGGAAAGGCTGCCCTGCAGGCTGTTGCGTGAGCTGGTAGTAATGGGATAGTCTGTCCATAAAAATAAAATAAAAAACTTCATATTTTAGATTAAATATGTGCTTTATTTAGATTTCTAGTTTAATTTTGAGTTGTTGTTTTCTCTTGATTCAGCCTTGAATAGCCACATAATTTCTATATTAATGATTTGAAGCATATAATATTTTACTAGAGCCTATTTTAGACAATTTTACATTTTGGTTGATTCTTGTGTCTAAACATGGTAATCAAATGTGATTTTTTCATTTAGTTTTAGTCATAGTGAAGCTTCTTAATTTGGGTTAGTGTTTCCTAGTGTGCTTAATGTACATTAGAATTTGATTTCAGCTCCTGCAACTAATATTTGAGTTTACCAGTGGCATTCAAAAGTGGTTTGAAATTTGTTTCATGGGTTTGACAGTCCCACAATTTCAGAAAACATGGTAAAGTTAATGAAAATACTTGATGGATTTGAACATCTCAGATCTGATTCCAGTTAATCCATTTTGTCCACTTGAAACATGCAGTTTGGCTTGAAATTTTTAAAGAGTTTATGAGTTCCCGCAATTTGAAATATTCAAATTGAAATACAAAGAGTTCAATTTAATTAAAAAAGGCCATCCCGCAAATGTGATTTGAAATTTGGACCAAGGATTTGACAACCCTGCATTTCTACTATTAGGTTCTGAATTGACAGTACATAATGATATTATGTTTAGATAAGGCTGGTGAGTGGCTAGAGATGAAGGTTGAAGTTGGATAACTACCAAAGCAATATTAACTTTTCTTAAGCTGTGATTCACTTTAGAATTAGGCAGATAGTCTACTTAAAGATGGGGGAGTGTTGTGAATCCATCCCTTCTAGTCCTTCTGGGTATGTCTTGGTGGGTTTCTTACTTAACAAGAACAGGAAAAGTCTTATTTGCAGTGGCTTACCACTGATAAGATAACCTTAGATCTTTACATATCCAGTGTAGGTAACAACTAAGAGTGGTCATATCTTCAAGTAGGTAAGTGTATAAAAGTATATCTTTATTAAGGAAAGAGGGTGAATTTATATACTATTTGAGCTACATAATGGCTGTAGAAGTGTTATTAACACCTGTACCATTGATAGGAACA
Organism: Entomophthora muscae; assembly: GCA_014839935.2. Lineage (NCBI taxonomy): Eukaryota > Fungi > Entomophthoromycota > Entomophthoromycetes > Entomophthorales > Entomophthoraceae > Entomophthora > Entomophthora muscae. The sequence goes on from QTSX02007296.1 coordinate 74,445, forward strand.
TGATGCAATGTTCAGGGATACAGATTGACACTTACAGCTGTGTTTTTACCTTATTTGCAATCCATATTATCTGGCAGCAAAAGAGAATGTGCAATATCCATACTACTTGATTGTTGTGCAGCTACCTGTTTGGCAATAGCTAAACGTTCCCAAACCTGATCCAAATGTTGATGTAATAGCTCAGCCATAGTACTTTCACATTGGTAATTGATCAATCCACCAGTCCTGTCTGATCCAACAGAACTCTAACTCACAGACTGGAATCTGCATTGATATCAGGATTATCCATTGATTGCATTTAGTCATTTCCATATGATCCAATCTACAACAGGAGGCCTCTGTTGGCAAGAGATATTCATTTGGGATGATAAGTGATTAGATATCTCTGAACTTTTTTGGAAATTCTATAGAGCATGCCAAAGGCTGATAGCAGTAGTAAATTAGCAATGAAACTCCTGGTGTGCAACCAAAGATATTTTAGGATCATCTTTTTATGAAGAGGTTAGTTGATTGTGAAATCTATGTTGTGGATTTTTAAACCTGTGTAGATATTTGGGGGTGGGTTTTATTTGGTAGTTAGTGTCCAAATATTTCCATACTCATACCTCAACACCTTGCTAAGATTCTGGCTGCCTTGAAGAGGAAGAGAATACCCAGTTTCTAGAACTGGATTGCCATCTTGGCTTAGTGTATCTACTAATTCATCAAAGGTGGGGAGGTTTAACCCTGGCTGGGCTTGCAGCTTGGGTTGAAGGCATGATTTTGAGAGATGATAGAGTTTAGCTTCTGAGTTTGATACTCTTATAAAAGAAAGCCCTTCATCAGTTAGAGTGGCACTTTCAATCCCTGTGAATCCAGCAACTGATACTTTAGGCTCATCCCCTAAACATGAGCAGGACAGATCAATCAAGAGAAGACGGCCTGATTTGAAGATGCCTGCCATGCCTGCACCAACTGTTAGCTGAAATGGTTCATCATTGGGAGTTTGAAAGGGGAGTGGAATGCTGATTGATGGTGCAAAATCATAGGAGTGAAGCTGGTCAGTATTTTCCTGGAAGTAAGGATAATACGGCCTACTTTGGTTGATGTTAAACAGCATTGAGCCAAACCATTTAAGACGCCATGTGAAACTTGCATGGGAATTGGATTTGGCTACAAGTACTGAGAATCCTGTTGGAATGGCAGCCAAGTGTCGAACATTATCTGAGGCCAAATCTCTAATGACTATTGGAAAGTTGGCTTTTGCCTGAGTTTCTCCATCCATATCTGATGAGGGAAGATATCCCCATATAAAAACTAAGCTCTGGTCAGGGTTTTTGGCATCTTGAACTGCAAGTGAGTAGTCTCTAGGCTTGAATGTAAGTTATAGTTGGAGTAAATTCCTATGTTGAGATTGTTATTCTCATCCCTAATCTGCAACTAAATCCTAATTGAAGTTTCAATAATTAATTCCACAGTAGATCAAAGGTTTCCTTTGTTTAGATAAGAGTGATATATGAGCCAACATACACTTAATAAACAAACTTACCCAGCTGAAAGAACTTGTCTGACTTTGATGTTGGCATCCGCAAAAAAGGTGATTGGAGCAGGGAGAGGATCATAGACTTCCGACCCCCGGCCCAAGATTCCTGCACCCCTAGAATAGATTAAATCAGGGGAGAGTTGTGAGGTACCAAGTCCACATCTTGACATTGCTATGATCAAAGGCTATTGTGTGGAAATGTCCTGCAGCAAGCGTAACATGGGTTGAAGGGAAGGAGTCCTGGCTTGGCAGATTGAAGGCACCGGGGACTAAAAACGGAGTCTCCACAATCTCATCATCACCACTGCTTTCCATCAGTTCAAACCCAGTATTGACAGGGCCTAACTGAATCATTCATAATCAATCACTATTTAAGAGTGCAATGTTTGGAAAATAGAAGCGACATAAACACAAGTCACTCAATTGAGTTAACATTGAATTTCCATCAAAGGATTAGAATTCAGAAAGTATCTCAAGTAAGGACGCAAAAGCATAAAAAAGATCCATCTTCTTGGAAGTATACTTACTTGTCCGAAGCTATTAGATCCCCTAAAAGCAGCGTATTAGAACAAATATCTTAAATCGTAAACCCCAAACAACTTTCTTAAAAAAATAAAAGACGACATCATCTATTTAAAAGTAGATGCCAGTCATCCTGAGTTATTGCTCCCTTGGAAAAATTCGATAGTCATATCTGAACTGAGCTTGGGTCTCCAAATCATGGTAATATAGACTAAGTTTTGAGTTACAAAACGAAAACTTTAAATCCTTGAGCAATGATAAACTTAATTTAATCACAGGGTTTGAAATCTTATTTCAGGCTAGATTTAAACAGCAAAAGAATTTAATTGTCTTTTAAAAAGAAGACAAGAATCACTTATCAATTCTAAATCTAAATAGTAATAAACTACTAACATATGAACCAGTAATAAAGGTGATTGAATTATGCTTTAATACCCATATTTTATCAATCAATTGTCAAAACTACAGATACATCGTCATTCCATTTCTTTAAACTGCCATTTCATTTACATATTATAATATGTTGCAAGGAATTAAGATACGAGTAACGAATTCTTTGATGCTTACCAAGTGTACAACAACTGGTTAACGACAGCAGCACAGTGATGGGGCTAACAGGACAAGGTAAATAAAAAGTAGGCTAATGACGAAGCCCAAGATTGAAGGCGATTTTTCAAAGCACTATATTCAAGTTGACGATTTAAATCTCACAATCTGTATCCAGGTTTGTTCGATAAACCGACAACTAAATTGAGCTTGAAGCAGAAAAAATACCGTTTCATGATAAATTAATTATCCCGGCTATTCCCATCTGAAATCAAAATATGTCTAATTGTTTCACCCTTTCGCAAGAATGCAATTCACTCATCAACGTAGCTAAATGGCAACCTACATCTTCACCACAAAAAGCCAACTTACTCCACATGCAAAGGCTGTCAGTTCACCGGGTTTTAAGTTCTGGATCGCTGGCGGTAGGCTCACTTTTTCTAGAGGCTCTATACCAAATATTTAGAACTGATTCTCCCAAGCATTCTAGTACTGCTTATAGGTTGGTACGAACTACCAGAGGCAATCCTAAACAACTGGAGCGAATAGCTTCTTGCATCGAACTGACGAGAACATCTGATATTTGGGAATTTATCCCAGTATCTTCTCGAGGCACTTTTAACTAACTGCTTGAAGAACATTGTTAAAGTCCTTGAGGCAAGGGTGCCTGGCTCTTATAGAGTAAAGGGTGGTTGCTTTGATCCCAAATTTGTGACGCAAAATATTCCGCCAATCACTTTCGAGTCAACCGAAATCAATTCAAAAGTTTTAACCCCATCCAGCATGAATATTAGATCAGCTCTAGCTCAAAGATACCACAGAATATATAAGTTAACCACAAGCAGCACTTACAAATAACTAAAAATATGTTTCTAGAAGCCACTCTAAAACTAAAATCAAATAGCTTTATTGGGTAGCTAAATTAAATGATTAAATCCTTACACTAACCAACATTTTTAAAGTGAAATTTAGAACATGTAGATCAAGAAACCCCAATAGCTCAGAAAACCTGTTATCAGACAATAACAGCATAATAATTACTATGAAAATTAGGGCATTTAATATTAATACAACACAGTTAAGCAACTGCATATGGGTTTTAGTGATTGTAGGGAAAATGACAATCAAGTGTTAGGAACTACCAACCAATCTTGTGCTTGGTCAGTTGGCAAGCCAACTGGTGATCAATTGATTGGCAGGGTCAGATAGAGGACTGTTCCCAACTTCATGATATAATAGATTGTATATCCAAGAGGAGTCCATTTGCCCAGGTGTGGGGTCAAGGAATCAATGAGGCCAGTCAGGGCCAGGTAGAATAAGCTCAAATAACCAGGTGACAACAAGGGGCAGCCCACCAGGAGCAGTAGGGCTTGTCACTTGAGCACTAGGTGGTGATGTAGGAGGGAAAATAGACATCAAAAATTTGGATTCAGGCTGTTATCTATGAAAGCTGGTCTGGGAATGTATATCTGGCCATTATGTATCACCCAAGAGTAAGGTTATTTTTATCTTTCCAGGAGGACGTCAGAAAGCAGCAGCTCATTTAAAAGAATTAGCTGTCACTACTTTTGGTGGATGTAACATTAGGTACTGGACAAGTAGCAGATTCCTCAAGATCTAGGGTTTGGAAATGGAATTCAAGCTGGAAAATCACTACTAGAAAATAGGGTATGACTTGGCTAAACCAAAGGTTCATTACAATATTTATTGGAAAACAGCAATACTGGTCAATCATAAGATGGTAGGGTATTTATGGCCAATGCCTTGATTTGATATTCCTCTGAATCACATAAGATGGGCTTATTTGGGCCTTCTTTAATTGGGAATTGGATTGATACACTTTCATCACTTGACAAACCTAAACCCTCTGAGAAGGGCTTGGTTGGGGCCACACTGTCTGGATGAAAGGCTTAGTTGGAGCAAAAACTGAAGCCTCTTTTTAACTCAGCATAGTACTTGGTGACACTTCCTTTCCAGGGTCATCAATAAACTTTTGGCCATCAAAAAATGCTGGACCTACAGGTTTAGCCAGGTTTAAACCTTTGGACCCCTCCCCATATTCCTCAGCAACAATCACCTCTGCTGGGGTGGGCCCTAAGGGTCAACCCCAATATTTTTTCTTTTGGGGCCTTCTGCTGTTGACAGTGGGTTACCTAAGCTCCTTTAGGCCCTGAGACCCAGATCAATCCTTTTATGGGTCTGGGGTTTATACCAGTCCTGTGGTGCTTGGCAGCTTTAGGGGGGCTTCAAGACAAGACAATCCCCCTTATGTGGCCTCCTGCCTCTCTGGGGGCTGTTTACAGCTGCAGTCAGGTTCTTGCTGTTGGTGCAGACCCTGGCATCAAGCAAGCAAGTACTATTATATTGTCAGGGATTTACTCATTTGGGAGCTTTTCCCCAAGAGAATGGGGAAGAGCACCCAAGTTAAATCTAACCAGAGTGAGACTTACAGGAATTCCTATCATCAATATGTGAAGGAGATACCCTAGCAATCAGAATCTCCCCAAGAAGAGAGTTGAATGGTTCAAGAGGTAATAAACGCTAGTATACCCCATAAGGTACCAAAGGCAACTGTGGTAAGTTTGACTCCCTGGTTCTCAACACTATAGTAAGGTGAGAATTCAGCTTTTTCACTGATCAACAACTGGAAATCAACACTTTTTTAATTAATGGATCTTGATGTACTGAAATCTTTTAGTAAAAAATTATGCTATACAGCTATGGTATACTAAAGTGACCTCATAAGTACTCAAAAATTTAATATAGCATGTACCTTAATTAATAAGAATAAGGAGAAATAAGCCATTACTTCTCATTTTACTATGTAATTTACACTCTTCATTATAAAAATATTTTTGATTGCCATAAAAATTAAAGTCCCAATGAAACAAAAATAAACAAAAGTACAATTATATAAGTTATGCAAAAATAAAGAAACACTAATATTTATTTGATATAGGTCATATAAGCACAACTGTGAATATCTTATGTTTCACTGGTAAATTAACAAAAATTAAGATGTTTCACTCACTTTCAACTATAACTATTAATCTCAAACTTACCATGTATACATAAAATAATTATCAATATCTAATTCTATCAAAAAATAGAAAACTTAAAACTAAAAACTAAATGATCAAAACTAGAAAGTAAAAATTAAAGCTAAAAAGTTGAAAGCTAAAAGTAAAAGTCATATAAGCAAGCAAGTTTATTCTTCACCCTTCTTCCTCTTCTTCATTTTAGCCCCTTTCAGGAGTGCATTGGCAATAAGCTCAAGCTTTTGCTTGATCTCAGAGGCCTTATACTTGCGCTTGGCTGCACTCTGGATGGCCTTTGTAAAGAGGGTGGATTTGGGGTAGGCTTGGTGGGGGGACGCTGTTGGCCAGATCTCTGATCTTGGAAATGTTTTTTCTTGCTCATGTTGGAGAAGAGAGCATAACTTGTTGAACTTTGGGCTCAGCTCAAAGTTGGCCTTCAGATGCTTGTGATTAGCCTCTAGAGCTGAAGTGATCTTCAGCTCCCCGTTGACAGCTGCCCAGTAAATGTTCCAACTGGCCTTGGCGCAGGCCTTGCCTTGCCTCTGCGTGACAACCTTCCCAATCTACTGGGGCTTAAAGTACTCAAGAAAAGGCTTGAACTCTGTATACTTGGCTATGTAGGGATCCTTTGAGAGAACCTCAAACCCCTGTGTAGTGTGCTCTGGATTTAAAAAAGCCAAGGCACTAAATTGTGCAAGCACAAATTTTCAGGTGTCTGAAGTGTTCCTCCAGCTCAACCTACTAAGCTTGGCATGGGCCTTCACATTGCAAGCAACTGCTTGGCATAAATGGAAGTGACATCCCTGCACCTCCCTGCTAAACAGCTGCTCAAATGTATTGAACTGAGCAGGCTCTAAGTCCATAATGCCCATTTGAGGCACCAGAGCTCTCAGCCTTACCTTTTCCTATGAGTCCAGGGTAGCCTGGTCCTTGTCAGCGTCAGGAGGGTTGGCACAGGTGTGTGGGGGGCCTTCTTGGCATTGTTGTTGTTGTCAGGGGAAGTAGGGAAAGTGCTTTGCAAAGGATGGAGAAATCATGGGTGTATATGGCCTTGGTGGCCCCAGGGAGAAGGAAGAAGGCAAGTGAGATCACCCAGATGTCTATCTAGGCATGGATCATTCAGAGCTAGTGGAACATCCAGGGCAAGTAGCAAAGTTACTTTCAACTAGCCAGGTTGACGTCCTTTTCAATTCCATCAGCTCATGCTGAGTTGCATAGCAGATGATACGGTCCTTTGAGCCGGGCCCATTGTTGTGAAGGAGGAAGTGCTCCCAACTTGGGAGCTGCTTAAGCTCATGAGTGAGTGTGAGCTCTGAGAGGACGTCAGAGGCCTTGGGCAAGGAGAATTGACAGTGATCCGCTTATTGCTAATGAACTTGATCAACTGCTCTTGTGTTGACACCCACTTAAGATTGTTGGGCTTGAGGTGTTGTAAGGCCTTAATGGCCAGATTAGAAGCCCAGAGGTGAAAAGAGGAAGAGATCATCTGAACAAGATACCACTTGAGCATCTGTGCAATTAAGTGATTGGGGGCACATAGGTGTGCTCCTCCTTTTTGCCTGTTACCTGCTCCCAACCCTCAGTGTTGAGGTGGGCCCTGCAAGTCTTATCCTCACAGACAAAGTGCTTGCTTTTTGTTTGGTACTTTTGATTTTTGCAGTTAAATATGTAATTGTTGGTGACGTAGCCAGGGCTGCTCTTTACGGACATGATTGGGAAAAACCAGGGGAAGTACTTGGAGACTTTGAACTCTACTTTCACATTGCAGATGTTGTGGATGGTAAGTGTATCCTAAGTCACATGATCAGAAGCTTTGAACTTCTTTTTCAGGAAGCAAGGCATAGGTAGAGGCATTGGTTGACTTGGAACAGAGTACAGCCGGTCCAGTGAGTAATGCCCACTATAGGATGGGTGCTAACTTGATCATATAGGATATAGATTGCCCAAGCAGGGACCAGAGCCCAGAGTTGGGCACCATAGTGTCTACCATTCCTGTCAAAGCAATATAAATTACTCCAAACAGTCAAGTGTGAATGGTTTTGGCGGCAGTGGGGGTTTCCATTGGGTGGTTGGGTTGCAGGGTTAAGGGCAGAGTCATGGGGACAAAATAGGCTGGTATAATTGTATTTGTCTTTAAACAATCTTGGTAGCCTCTTGTAGCACTTTCCTTTGTGTCCTATGTATTTGGTTTCTCTAGTCCTTGCCAAGGGATCAGCAATGAGGATGGTCTCCAAATTTTACTCTGAGTAGGCAGAGCTGAGTGGGTATTCAGTAAAATGCACAGGTCTAAATGGGGCTCCAGGGGGACAGTATAGTGCCTGAGGAGGGTTGGCAGGTTGGTCTTGGGAGAGGGCGGCGGCCTGGTGGTCTACTTGACTGGAATTAAGATGGAAGATCACTAAGACTAGATAGGGTAAGATTTGTTTGAACCAAAGTTTCATAAAACTTTATTATCAAAAATGACAATGGGGTCATCCCCATACTGCCAGGGCTCTTATACCATATGATTTTGCTTCTTTGCTTTTTGCAGACTTCAGGTCTGGGGACAGTTTACTGGCAGGGCTTGGTCCTTAGCTTCTGATTTTGTGGGTGGTGGATGCTAGTTGTGCTTGCTCTGATGAACAGAAGTGATGATGCTTTGTTCCACTGCTACTGTTCACCACATCACCTGAGAAGTCAAATTGCATTACCCATTCTAGACTGGAGGCTAGCATTAGCTGGTGATCATTGGCGGGACTAACAGGAGGCTTTTTTGTAACCTCCTTTAGGCAGGCTACAACTTCAGCATAGGTATTTGTCTTTGGTGGCACAAAGTTAATAACAGTCTGATGTCCATTTAGGGAATTGTCTTCAAGAGTCTGGCGGGTCTCAATGTAATTCAACAACTTGGGTCTGCAACTTAACAAGTTGGCAGGTTTCTGTCCATTTTGTGTGACTTGAGTAGCCTTTGGAGGATTAGGGCTCAATTCTGGGGTTTCCAATGTTGATTTTGAGCCTCCAGTCTTGACACTTGGCAGGTTGACAGGTTTCTGTTCCTCCTGGTTGGGGAAAGATATCTTTGGCGGTCCAGGGTTTGGCCCAACTGGCAGTCTGGCTGACTCCTGTCTATCCTGGTTGTTGTGAATGCCGTCATTCACCATGTTTCAATTTTGCCTTTGTTGGGTTATTTCAAGGATGAATCCCTTGCTTTTTCCTTTGCTCCTCAAAATGAGGCTGGCTCCAAATTGGGAAATAAAATTGTTTGGTTTCCTGATTATGTGCAACTCTCTTGCCCCACTCATGCTTGTGGTAAGTGATCCTACTGTCCTGGTATTGTTTTGTGGTATTGCAACCCACTATAAAATCCATTTCCTATTTTTCAATAAAATTAAGTTATATTCACATATTTTTTTGTCTCCACAAACTTTGGCGCCTCTCTAGCCACTTCTAGCAGATATTATTCATTCAGGGCCACAAGGTAATTGCATAGCCTTCTCTGCCATTCTAACCAAGACTTAGTACAAATCCAATCCTAAGGTTGTGATTCCCCATTGTGTATCTGTGCTGCGCCTCAGGTCAAGACAAAAATGGTGCTCACTACAGGGGCTGTAAGCCCCTTGGTTATTCCTTTTGCAACAATGTTTCAGGACCTTTGCCTCTTCCCATACAAGAGCCAACTTTGCCTGAAATTACCAGTCCTCCTATTGAGGAAGACATCACCAACCTGCCTATTGTTCCTACTGTGCTGAACCTTGGGAGTGGTCCCTGCCTAGTGGCCTACCCTTTGGGTACCCCTGACTTAGAACAAGTCATGGTGGTAGCCCTTGAGATAGTCTGTGATGGAGCCATCCCTTGCCTCCAGCTTTAGTTCAGCCAAGCAAAGTACTGAGAATTGATTATAGCCCCACAATTTCCACAGAATCTCCTCTCAGCAGCTGGATTTTATGAACACTTATTGACATCCTTTGTACAACCCACCTTAGCCCATCATCAAATGGTTTTAGGGCTCCACGTTCAGGAGAATTTTTCTCTACAAGCCGCTGTCACTCATCACTGGGATCAGTTTGCGTCCTACCAGAAGTGGATTCACTCCGTGTTTTCTTTATTATCTGACAATCAGTGCAGCTCTGTTACTTCCCAATCCTGTTTTGTCAATTCCATCAAACAAATGTGTCATTCCATCCCCAAGTATGTCAGAGAGTGTCTACATGAGTTTCACCAGTTGGAACAGCTCTGGCGCGCCCAAGTGGGTTCCACTCTAAGTGCCTATCTCTCCAACTTTGAACAACTTGTGCATTAACTCAACAAGCTCAGTGATTACTCCTTTGACCAATTGCAATAAGTAGCAGTCCATGCTGAAACAGGCCTCTGCAAACTTGGTGAGGAATTCAATCAATAAAGGGCTGCTACCGCTGCTACCATTGCCAAACTCCAGACTCAAGTAAATGAAATGTCTACCTCCAAATCAGATGCCCTGTCTTCTCCTCCATCTCATGAGTTAGCATATAGGGAACATAGACTATGGGACACCATTTGAGAATTAAGAGAGTCCACTTGCAGCCAGGATTGCCCTACCAAAGCTACTCAGCCTGACCCTCAAGTGCTTGCTCTGACAACTCAGGTTGGTGACTCATAACAAGAGGTTGCTAGCTTGTATGAGGTATTGGTGTCTGTTTCTAGTCCAACTGGGATTGCTGGTGAAGATGGCTGTTGCCCTGGCTTTTCAGGAGCCCCACACACTCACTGTGCTAGAGAGTTGATAGCTCTAGCCAACAAGGTGGATCATTTGAAACAAGACCACTCTGAACTTGATAAAGATGTTCAAGAAATGAGTGAGTTAATTGATTCTGTGAACAACAGGTTTGCCCATTGTCTTTTGGTGGATCTGTCTCTTACATCCTGGCTGGCTGAACTGTCCTTGGTAGTAACTGCACTGGGTCAGCGCCTGGATGTTAATGAGCGGCAGACCACCCTAGTAATAATACAGGCACCCGCACTGCTGAAACCTTGACTACCCTTGAGGAAAGTGTTCTCCGGCTGTGGGCCAGACAGTCCCCCACCAAATCTGAAGCAGAATTCTCCCCACACATAAATGTACTCAATAGCAACAATGGTGGCCCAACCCAGGAAATACATTTTAAGCCTACCTTTAAGCAAGTTTTTGATCCCAAAACCTCAATCATTGCAGCTTTCCTAAATATCTATGAAACCTTCATGAGAAGAGCCTTGTATGAGGTCAAGAAGGAACACATTCTGACCCGTCTGCACCTGGCCTGTCAAGAGGTAGTAGTACTAGAGTTGCCCACCATTGAGACCTGGGAAGATATGAATCAACTTCTGATTGACAAATTTGGTGGTGACCTTAGTTTGAAAGTGAAGAAGGACGCCTTCATGCACATTGATTTCAACCCTAAGGAGACTCTAGCTGAATTTGCAGATAGATTCTATATGGAAGGGCGGCAATAGATAACTAGCAGACAGCTTCAGTGCATGAGGCCTACATAGCTTACGCTCAAGCTCTCAAAGTTATTCAACTTCTGTGCCTCAATTTTAAAGCTCACAAGGCCATGCTTTCATCTATGAAAAGCTTTAACACGCTGTTGCAGGATATGCACCTTACCCATTCTGGGGCAGTTATGCGCAAGAATTGTGCCGTTTCTACCTCTTGTTTGTCTTTATGTGGCCCGCATATCCTCACTATGAACTTGCAGAACCCTCCTTGATGTCAGGTTTGCCATAACTGTGGAAAGATAGGTCACCATTCCAGAGTCTGCACTAATCCTCAAGTTGAAGGGGCTGATCCCAAAGAACAGTCAATCTAGAGGCAGAGACACTCTCAGTTGACATTTCTTCTCAGTCTCCTTTGATTCCCCCCTCTATTCCTGACTCTGAGTCTGCTGACACTAAGGCTCCTCCCATTCTGCTGCTGTTCCACAACATATCTGATGACTCTGACATGGACAATTCTGATATGGAAGATCCTGACTCCTATGGATATTCAGTTCTGGCTGTCTCTGAAACTATTGCTGTCCCTTATAAACTATGTTCTGGGAAAATACAATAACTGCCAGGTCTCTGCCTGAAGCCAAAAAGGTTGTCTCTTGCCCCTACCTCACTCAAGCCAAGAGATCTCCTGTGCTTGTCAAATCCTCTGAGGAAGCTGCTGAGGTTTCTGACGCTGTGTTCAAAAATGTTTCAGTCTTGCTCTCTCTCCAGACAGTCTATAAGGAATTCCCGGGCCTAAGATGCATGATTGAAAAATGGGACAAAGAACTGGCAGAAGCCCAAGACATTCTGGCTGTTCTCCCTCCCTTTGGTTGTACTATCACTCATGTATAAATATCCATCCAAATGTAAAGATTAAGTCTGTCTTGGACACTGGATCTCCTGTGAATGTTGTCTCCTCAAGTCTTTTCAAGAAGCTCAAACCTGCCCCTAACCTTAACTGTCATCATTTGTATGGCACAGCTGGGCTATTCATGACTCATTCTATAGGCGCTTATTTTGCTCTTCCCATGTGGTTTGGCAAACTACTCTTGGCCGCGCCTGCTGTTATCTTGGAGAATGAGAGTTACAACCTTCTAGTTGGTACTCAATTCCTTAGGGAATACAATAGAATCATCAACTTAAAGGACGGCTACCTCTCTATCTTAGGATATGAGGTCCCTCTGATCTTTGGAGAGCCAGTTAAAGTTCCCAGGAAGCGCCTCAGGACATGTGCCTTGGAATATCCCACTGGTGTTTTCACTCTAAAATGCCATACCCATTCCTCCAACATGAAGTGCTCTCCTATGACATGTCCTGCGTCTGAAGGGGTTCCCCTCTTGGCCACTTCTTCTGTAACCATTCCCCTTGGATCTCAAGATATCCTAGACTCCCAAATATTGTATGAGCTACCAGAGCGTACGTTCCTAGAGTTTTACTCCCCTTCTTTGCAAGGGGCAACAAAACCTATCTCTGTCCTGGAATCTTGGACGTCTCTCATAAAGACCCTGTTCAATTACTGGTTGCTAACTTAACTGCTCTCCCCATACATGTATCTAGAGGACAGGTTGTTGGCTATGGCAAGTTGTTGAATGCTCCTGACGTCCTATCACTACATCCCTTTGGTACGTTCCAGGAATTTAATTTACCTGAAGACAAACCTCAAGTCCTATCCTTGTTCACTGCTCAAGATTTCTTGTAGCTGTCTCTGGTACAACAAAAGGAGGTGCTTGACCTACTGGATCAGTTTTCAGATATCTTTGCTAAGTATAGCACTGATTATGATCTAGCCAAAGACGTCATTCACCAGATTGATACTGGTGATGCTCCCCCCTTTTGCACTAAATCCTATTGCTGCAGCTGTGTAGAGGATGCTCAGGTATCTAAAGAGCTCAAACAACTTTTAGACACTGGACTGCTTGCCCCTTCCCAAAGTCTGTGGGCCTCCCCCTTGCTCATACTGAAAAAGAAGGATGGAGGTTGTTGTATTGTGATGAACTATTGACAACTGAATTCCTTAACTAAAAAGGATTCCTACCCCTTACCTCGCATTGATGATGCTCTTGCTGCCTTGGGGGCCCCAAGTTCTTTTCTGCTATGGACCTAGCCTCTGGGTACTGGCAAGTTGATCTCTCACCCAAGAATAGACAGAAGGCTGCCCTCATTACTTCTGAGGGGTTGTTTGAGCCTACAAAAATGCCACAAGGGCTCTGCAATGCTCCATCTACTTTCCAGAAATCCATGGACTCAAATCTCTGTGATTTGAAGCTCTTGTGTGTCCTAGTGTACTTAGATGATATAAATTTCTTTAGTGCTACCTTTACCAACCACCTGTCTCATCTCAAGTAAGTATTCATAAAGATTCAAGATGCTGGTCTTAAGTTAAACCCATCTAAGTGTGCCTTCTTCAAGGAACTCCTTGAGTTCTTGGGACATGAGGTGACTCAGACTGGAACTTGCCCCATGACTAAGAAAGTTGAGACCATTGACAAAATGCTCCCGCCTACCAACTTACAAGAAGTTCAAGTCTTTAAGGACATTATGGGGTACTACAGACAATTCATCCCTGATTTTTCTGACACTAGCAAACCCTTGGTCCAGCTGCTATGCAATGTCCCTTTTGAATGGACTGCAAACCAGAAACAAGCCTTTTAGACCCTCAAGCAAAAGCTTAAGGAGGCCCCTATCTTAGTATATCCTGACTACAATAAGGAATTCATCCTATATACTGATGCTAGTGACCTGGCCATTGGAGCCATCTTGGCTCAACTGGATAATGAGGGTGTGGATCACCCTGTAGCTTATAACTTTCATGTCCTGAATAAGCATTAGAAGAATTACAGTGTAACAGAGAAAGAGTGCCTTGCTGTGTTACATGCCGTCAAGCAGTTCCGCCATTACGTGTATGGCACTCATTTTTCTGTGGTTACTGACCACGCTTTGCTCAAATTGCTACAACAACTTAAGGAACCAGAAGGACAACTCACTAGATGGGCTCTCTGCCTGCAAGGATACAACTTCACTGTGCTGCACTGCCCTGTTATCCAACATCAGAATGCCAATGGACTGTCCAGAATGCCTATCCTTGCTCTCCACCCCGCTGAGGCCAACAGGTTATACAAACTAATTGGATATCCTTCTTTGTGGGAGAACAAAACAGAAGAAGTCCAGGTTGCCCTTTCTAGATTATCTGAAGGCACGCTCATTTGTGACAATCAGCTTTTCAAGAAAGTATAAGATCACTACTTGCCTTTGTAAGGCCTAGTCTTTGCCTTTTGTTGGTGCTTCAAGCTCATAAAGAGACAGGACACGGAGGCGTTGCCAAGACCCATGCCTGGCTCCAGAAGAATTACTTCTGGGAAAACCATTGCCTGCTGATCCCAGATGTTATTGCTAGTTGCCATGATTGCCAACTCCAACAACCTAAAGCCACCGCTCATGAGTTCAAGCTAGTTCCCCCTCAGCACACATTTCACACTGTCAGTATTGACGCTGTAGAGCCTCTCCCTTGCTCCCACTCTTGTTGCCGCTTTATCCTAATTGCTGTTGATCATTTTAGCAAGTGGTTAGAAGTGCGCCCTACAAAAGACATCACTGCCAAGACAACCTCTGCCTTTCTGCTGTAAGATGTATTCTTCTGCCATGGTTGCCCTCAAGTGTACTTGTATGACAATGGGACTAACTTCAATGCCAAGTTAGTGACCTCTGTTGTTAGAACCTTGGGGTCTCATCAGTCTTTCTCTGCCCCTATAATCCTTCCACTAATGGGGCTGTGGAGCGTGCTAATTTGACCTTAGTTTCTATCATGAGAAAACTCACTTACTCTGATGCTGTAAGCTGGGATCTATACTTACCTGCTGCTCTCTTTGCCTATTGGCTCAGTAAACATTGTGTCACAGGGTATTCCCCCTTTGCTATACTTTATGGGCGCAAGGCCACCACTCTGTTGCTTTTAGGCCCCCTACTCTCTTCTGAAAAAGCCATAGATCCTGATTCCCACATCAAAAATTTGGTCAGCCACATAATTGACATAGAGGCCACTGTGTATACCTCTGCATATAAGACCAAGATGCTTGAGCTCTCTCCTGACAATGCTGGATGTTCTCCCCTGCCTGAGTTTAGCATTGGAGATCATGTTCTCTATTATCAGCATAGAGTAGGAGGACACACCCACAAGCTAGCTACGTTGTGGGTTGGGCCTTTAGAAGTAACCTTCAAGCACAGGTCAGATTATACTGTGAAACTCCTCTCTAGTGGTCAACCAATTGCTTGTGTGCACAACAAGTTCCTCTGCAAGTACTACCCCCTAAGGCCAATCTAGAGGGGGGCAATGTTGTGAATACCACCATTCACCATGTTTCAATTTTGCTTTTGTTGGGTTATTTTGAGGACAAATCCCTCTCTTTTGCTTTTGCCCTTCAAAATGAGGCTGGCTCCAAATTGGGAAATACAATTATTTGATTTCCTGATTCTGCGCAAACCTCTTTCCCCACTCATGCTTGTGGCAAGTAATCCTACTATCCATGTACTTTTTTTGGTAAAGCTACATAGTATATAATCCCATTCTTTATACCCAATAAAATTTAAGTTATATTCACATTTTTGTATTTGTGTCTTCACGTACTTTGGCGCCTCTCTAGCCACGTCTAGCAGATATTATTCATTCAGGGCCATAAGGTAATTGCATAGCCTTCCTTGTCATTCTAACCAGGACTTAGTACAAATCCAATCCTAAGGTTGTGATTTCCCATTGTGACTCTTTGCTGCGCCTCAGATCACAACACTGGTCATAATAAGGCTTTTTCTGTAACCCGGGGTTTGATTCCCAGGTTTTTAATACAAGTATTGAAATGTCATTCATGACATCATCCCCTTTCTTCCTGGAGGTCCTTTCCTTCCTATTCTTCTTCTCAAGGTATTGTTGGATGTCTAGTTGGTCATTGGATAGGTTGTTTAATGGTTCCCAGGTGCTTTCCTCAGGCAGATATCCCTTTCATTTGATGTAGTACTATGGGGTTTTGTAGTGGGTACGGTCTCCATGAATATATTCAACTTTGTATTCTTCAGAGCGTCCTACTTGGATGGGAGGAGGGTCAGTCTTGAGTTTCTGGTGGGGTAGGGAGTTTCCTTCTTTCTTGAATAGTAGTGCACGGTGGAAGACATTATGTGTTTTCCACAAGGAGGGTAGCTCTAGTTTGAATGCTACTTTGCCCACTAGCTTGGTGATCTTGTAGGGGCCACTCCTTCTGTGAGCTAACTTCTGGCAGGGAACTGTAATAGGCACGTTTTGTGAGTCCAAGTAAACCTCATCCCCTATCTTTAATGGTTTTCCAGCAATCCTCTTTTTGTCAGCAAAAGCTGTATAAGTTTGGACAGCTCAGGTCAGGTTCTCAAGACAGGTTTCTTGGGTGTTGTGTATCTGTTCAATCCAGGTTTGTCCTGACGTGTTTGTATCTTTACTGCCAATGCTGGGGTCCCAAGATGAATCAAACCCATAATTGGCTTTGAAGAGTGACATTCCAGTAGATGTGTGATCCTTGCTGTTGTAGGCGTACTGTGCCATGGGTAGCATCTTGGCCCAGTTATCTTGGTTGGTGTTGGTGTAGCATTGTAAGTATTGTTCAAGTATTTGATTCACTTGTTCAGTCTGTCCGTTGGTCTGCAGGTGGTAGGAAGTGAACACACAGCGTTTTACTCCTAAGTCTTTCATCACCTTAGTCCAGTAGTTGGAGGTGAATTGTGGGCCTCTATCAGTGATGATTTCTGCTGGGGTGCCATGTTGAGTTAGGATGTGATCATGGAAATGTCTAGCTGTCTCAGCATCAGTGCATTGGGTGGTGGTAGGGACAAAGTAGGACATTTTAGTAAACCTATCTACTATGACTAAAATGACATTGAACAAATTGGAAGGGGGCAGTTCTACAATATAATCCATTGAAACAGACTTCCAGGTTCCCGTTGGTATGTCTAGTGGTCTTAGCAGGCCTTCAGGTTTAGATCTATGGGTTTTGGTTTTTCTGCATGTCTTGCAACCTTCAATGTAGGCGGCCACATCTTTGTACATTTGGGGCCAAGCATAATTCTTCTTGATTCCTTGGAGTGTCTTGAGTCTTCCAGGGTGACCGGCCATCTCCAAGTCATGATCATATATGAGTACTTTGGTCCTTGTCTTGCCTTCTGGTACATAGATCCAGTTATGTAGTAACAAGGTAGATCCTTTCAATGAGAATCATTTCTTGTGGTGAAAGCTCTCTGGATCTGAGGTCAAGTTGGCAATAAGTTCTGCTGAGTACTTGTCTAGTTTTTGTACCTCAATTATGTCAGGGTTACAGGCCATAATCTTCATGTACATCAGTTGGATGCCTAGGCTGGCAGGTTCTAGTAGTGTATGGGTGTTGCAGTCTTTGGTTTCTGTAGAGGAGGGAATTAGGTCAGCTCTTCTACTCAAGGCGTCAGGTACCACATTCACTTTCCCAGGCTTGTAGTCAATGGTCAAGGTGTATTCAGCCAGTTCCAAGACCTATCTGGCCTGTCTCTGATTCAGGTGTCTAGGCTTAAAAAAGTAAACCAAGTTTTTATGGTCTGTCAGGATCTTTACTGGATGTTCAGCACCTCATAGGTATCTGCTCCAGTGCTTCAATGTCTTCATGATTGCCACCATCTCTTTATCATAAATTGAGTAGTTCTCTTTGGCTTGCAGCATCTTCTTAGAGTAATATGCTACAGGATGTAGTATAATATCCTCTTCTTCCTGAAGAAGGACTCCACCCACCGCAAAATCATATGTGTTGGTTTTCAGTACAAATGGTTTGGATGTATCTGGCATGGTCAGGACAGGGGCGGAGATGAAAGCAAGCTTCAAGGCAAAAAAGGTGGTGGTAAATTCTGGGGTCCAGATAAACAGGACCTTGTCAGAGCAAAGACGGGTCAGGGGAAGCGTAATTTGAGAAAAAAATTGGATTAAATCCCTGCAGTATTTTTGCCAGGCCCAAAAAACTTCTCACATCCTTTATGCATTTGGGCATTGGCCAGGATGTTAATGCTTTGACTTTGTCCTGCGCCATGATAAAACCACTGGTCTTCACTATGTATCCTAGGAATTCAACCTCAGACTGAAAGAATTCACATTTCTTAAGCTTGACATATAAGTTGGCCTGGGAGAGTTTTTTTCAGTATAAGGTCTAGGTGTTGGAGGTGCTCTTCATGTGACTTGCTGTAGATGAGGATTTTGTCCAAATATGCAACACAAAATTGGTCAAGGTACTTGCCTAGGATAGTGTTGATCATCCTTTTGAAAGGGCTGGGACATTGCACAGGCCAAATGACATTACAAGGTATTTGTACAACACATATCTGGTTTTGAAAGCCATCTTGTATTTGTCTCTGTCTATGATTTGGATCTGGTTTAAGGCGTCTCTCAGGTCAATTTTTTAGTACACCTGGGCTCCAGTCAGTACATCACAGAGGTCATCAGCGTTGGGAATGGAATAGTGGTTTTCACCGTAATGTTGTTCAATTTCTGGTAGTTCACACAGGGACGCATTCCGCCTTCTTTCTTTTCTACAAACAGCATGGGTAACAAGAAGGGGGCCTTTGATGCTTGGATGAAACCCTTTTTTTCATGTCCTCTAGGTATGTTTTCAAGGCTACTTGTTCACAGTGATTGCAGCTGTAGATGGAGCTGTGGTGTGGTTGGGTCCCTGGTAACAGGTCTATGGCGTGATTGTAGATTGAATGGCTGGGTAGTTTTGTGGCTTCTTCTTTTCTAAACACATGGTCCCATTTCTGTAGGGGGTAGGCAGTATCCCAACGCTAGGCTCTATCTTTATGGTTAAGAGTTTGTTGGGCGGTGTTCTGCCAGAGCTTATACAGAAGGAAACAGTGTCACAAGTTTCAGGTTGTCCCAACGTAGCAGTCTGCTCACAATATTTTAATATCAGGATGTGTTTTTTAGACCAGGAGTCACCCAGTATTAGGGGGTGAAGTAATCCTGGAAAGAGGATCAAGGGGGTTGGGTACATGTTCTTTCTGATTCTTGAGGGAAGTTTTTTTTGCATTCATAACCAGTGTCCAGAGAGCTGTTTCCCATGAGTACTTGTAGGCTGCACTCTGAAGCTGTCAAGCCTAGTTCCTTTGCCAGGCTGGCGTCAATGAAGCTTTTTTCAGCTCCTGTATCAATAAAATCTTTGATCGGCACTTGTTTCCCAATAGTTCCACATTCACTTGGATGGATTTGTAAGATTGTACAGAGGTGTTTATTTGTGCCAAGGATACAGGAGAGGTATTCTTTTTGGGGCAAGCTCTGGTGAGATGTCGTGCCTCATGGCACTAGAAACACAACCCATCTCAATAGTGGTGTTGTAATTCTTTGGGGACATTCCTGGTTGATTTGGCGTTGTGGCTCTGTCAACACAGGTAGGATACAAGTTTGGACCTTCTTGGTTCAAGCTCAGTCCTTTGCATAGGGGTAGTAGTTCCTCCAGGCTCATTGTGGGCAGATGGTGTTTCAACAGGTCTTTCATAGCTAAATTAACTCCTTTTCTGAAGATAATGGTGGCTAATTCATCCTTGAGTTGGGTGCAAGTCTTCAGCTTAAGGAACTTGTCCACATAGGCTTGAATGGGGTGGTTCCCTTGTTGGATCTCTAACAGAGAGTTCAGTGTGTAGCATCTGGTGTCTTGGTTGTTACCAGTGGCCATTAGTTCACTTTAACATCAGGAGTAATCAAGGCAAAATTTGACATCTTCAGTGGTGGCCTTTCCAAACCAATCCAGTGTGTCTCCTGATAGCATGGCAGCCACTGCCAAGACCTTCTCAGTGTCACTGGGTTAGGCGTTGGTGTTGGCTTGGAAGTGAAGGCAGAGGACTGGCATGGCTAGGCAAACTTCTTCTAAGGTAAGTTTGCCCATCTGGGGCATGTCCACCTTGGTTATGATCTGGTTCACTATCACCTTTTGTACTTGTGACATGGCTGGGTTCTGGGGTTCTGCATCAAGTGCAGGGTCTTTTAGTTCTTTAGAAGGTTGGTTCTTCATCCATGAGAGTATCAGGGAGGTAATTGCCTTATGGTTGTAATAAGTGATTATCACAAAAAAAAGCATACAAGTTGCTTTAAGTGTTAACAACATCTTGGGGCCCAGGTTATCATGTTTGTAAAAGATTGTCATAATGTCAGAAAGCCAAGCATAGGTAGAGGTGTTGGTTGACTCAGAACATAGTACAGCCGGGCCAGTGGGTAATGCCCACCATAGGATGGGTGCTAACTTGATAATATAGGATACAGATTGTCCAAGAAGGGACCAGGGCCCAGATTTGGGCACCATAGTGTCTACCATTCCCGTCAAAGTAATGTATAGTACTCCAAACAGTTGATTGGACGTGGTTTTGGCAGCAGTGGGGGTTTTATTGGGTGGTTGGGTTGCAGTATTAAGGGCAGAGTCATGGAGAAAAAATAGGTGGGCAAATAATTGTATTTGTCTTTGAACAATATTGGCGGCCTCATGTACCACTTTTATTTGTGTCCTATGTATTTGGTTTCTCTAGTCCTTGCCAAGGGATCATCAATGAGGATGGTCTCCAAATTGTACTCCAAGTAGGCAGGGTTAGGTGGGTATTCAGTAAAATGCACAGGTCCAAATGGAGCTCCAGGGGGACAATATAGTGCCTGAGGAGGGTTGGCAGGTTGGTCTTGGGAGAGGGCGGCGGCCTGGTGGTCTACTTGACTGGAATTAAGATGGAAGATCACTAAGACTAGATAGGGTAAGATTTGTTTGAACCAAAGTTTCATAAAACTTTATTATCAAAAATGACAATGGGGTCATCCCCATACTGCCAGGGCTCTTATACCATGTGATTTTGCTTCTTTGCTTTTCGCAGACTTCAGGTCTGGGGACAGTTTACTGGCAGGGCTTGGTCCTTAGCTTCTGGTTTTGTGGGTGGTGGATGCTAGTTGTGCTTGCTCTGATGAACAGAAGTGATGATGCTTTGTTCCACTGCTACTGTTCACCACATCACCTGAGAAGTCAAATTGCATTACCCATTCTAGACTGGAGGCTGGCATTAGCTGGTGATCATTGGCGGGACTAACAGGAGGCTTTTTTGTAACCTCCTTTAGGCAGGCTACAACTTCAGCATAGGTATTTGTCTTTGGTGACACAAAGTTAATAACAGTCTGATGTCCATTTAGGGAATTGTCTTCAAGAGTCTGGCGGGTCTCAATGTAATTCAACAACTCAGGTCTGCAACTTAACAAGTTGGCAGGTTTCTGTCCATTTTGTGTGACTTGAGTAGCCTTTGGAGGGTTGGGGCTCAATTCTGGGGTTTACAATGTTGATTTTGAGCCTCCAGTCTTGACACTTGACAGGTTGACAGGTTTCTGTTCCTCCTGGTTGGGGCAAGATATCTTTGGCAGTCCAGGGTTTGGCCCAACTGGCAGTCTGGCTGGCTCCTGTCCATCTTGGTTGTTGTGAATGCTGCCATTCACCATGTTTCAATTTTGCCTTTGTTGGGTTATTTTGAGGACAAATCCCTCTCTCTCACTTTCACCCTTCAAAATGAGGCTGACTCCAAATCAGTAAATACAATTGTTTGGTTTCCTGATTCTGTACAACTCTCTTGCCCCACTCATGCTTGTGGCAAGTGATTCTACTGTCCTGGTATTGTTTTGTGGTATTGCAACCCACTATAAAATACATTTCCTATTTTTCAATAAAATTAAGTTATATTCAAATTTTTGTATTTGTGTCTCTATGTACTTTGGCGCCTCTCTAGCCACTTCTAGCAGATATTATTCATTCAGGGCCACAAGGTAATTGCATAGCCTTCCCTGCCATTCTAACCAAGACTTAGTACAAATCCAATCCTATGGTTAGGATTCCTTGTTGTGACTCTGTGCCGCACCTCAGATCACAACATGCTTCACCCTGCATGCACAAACATGAAGGATTCTAAAATAGATAGTGGTGACACTGAAAATAATGCCACCAGCTAAATAGTGTCACAATAAATTGATACTCAACCAGTAAGTATAAAATATTAGGAAGAGAAGCCTTCTTTATTGTTGATATCATCACAATAAAGGTCTATATAATGTGGGCTTCTTTGGCTTACAGAAATTAATTACATTGTTGGAAATTCATATAATTTATTTGCCTCTTTATGTGAAACCTGTCAGCAATATTCATTCTCTCATCTTTTGCCTCCAGAAATTTCTTCAACCCTCCTGATTACAACAGCTAATATCCCAGACCCCAAATTCTACCACCCTGCACCACCTGGAACTCCCTCCTGGCTACACATATGCTACCTCAGGAGACCAGCTTCTAACACCAATGATGAAAATCCCTACTGTCCCACTTCATCAGAGGCACGTTCTGTTCAAGACTTTGGTGAACTGTGGGTTTTCTAGATCAGAGTGTTGGGGTTAGACAATAAGCTTGTATCCCACGCTGGGAGCTGGAGTCTTTGGGCCACTTTTGTCAACTACCTGGTTGAATTGCCCTTAATTTCTACATGGCCTTTCAGGCTTGGCCTGTCTCTCCTGTAGAGGTTGATCCAGAAATCAATATGAGCTGTGAAATAAAATTTCTATAAATCAACCCCTATTAAATATTTTTATATTTTAGTCAACAATTGTTGATAAACTATTAATTATATTTGTAACTTATTCATATAAATTTGTTACAATAAGGTAACTAATATATTTTCAATGAAAGTATAAGAGTATATATGCTTGAATTAATTAAGATACTTTAATATATAAAGGCTGTGAAGAAAGATATTCATATCATAACTTTTTAAGTAGTTTTTAATAAGCCAATCATCTAAAAACTATCACATTGAATTATACTGTAAATTCAGAACCTGAACGTAAAAATGCAGGATTGTCAAATCCTTGGTCCAAATTTTGAATCACTTTTGTGGGATAGCCTTTTTAATTAAATTGAATTGTTTGTATTTTTATTTGAATTTTTAAGAATGCAGGAACTCATAGACACTTTGCAAAGTTCAAGTCAAACTGCATATTTCCAATGGACAAAATGAATTAACTGGAATCAGATTTGAAGTGTTCAAATCCATCAACCATTTTCATTAAGTTTACTATGTTCTTTGAAATTGCGGGATTGTCAAATCCAAGAACCAAATTTCAAATCATTTTTGAATGACACTAGTAAACTCAGATATTAATTGCAGGAACTGGAATCCAAATTGAATGTAAAGTAAGAAACTAGGAAAAATCAACCCAAATCAAGAAGCTTCACTCTGGATAAAATCAAATGAAAAATACAATCTCAACAATCATATTTAGACATTAAATTAAGTGAAATGTAAAATTGTCTAAACTGGAAATGATGTAATATTCTGCACTCTAAATCACTATTATAGCAACCACAAAGCCATATAATGATATATGAGCTACCCTCCTGTTGATGCAGAAATTTTTTAAAAGTTTTGTTGGCCCCTTGGCTACGCAAGGGGCCAACAAAACTTTTAAAAAATTTCAAGGAATAAGGAGAGGGGGCAAAGATAACCCATTAGTTTACTACACTTTGTATTCATGTATTGCTATTAAGGATACTTGATTAAAGTAGATTTCAGAAAATACTAATAATAAAATAGAGTTATATATTACAATCTATTTTATCATGTTGCTTTTCCTTGGAGTGTTGATAGTTTATTTGCTTTTAATAATGGGTTTGCATTTAATTGGATAGTTTCACCTCCAGTTGCCTTGGCAATAGGAAATCAAGTTGCCTCTGCAACCACAGTTGGTCTCAGGGAGGTAATTTGATTTCCTATTGCCAAGACAACTATAGGTGAAACTATCCAATTAAATGCAACACATTATCAACAGCAAATGAACTATCAACACACCAAGGAAAAGACAACATGATAAAAATAGATTGCAATATATAATTCTATTTTATTATTAGTGTTTTAATAAAATCTATTGTAGTCAAGCATCTAAATTTTAGATGTCCTAAAATGGAATAGGGTGATTTTTGAGAATGCATATGATTCCTAAAAGAATTAGCACAAATCCACTCTAGATCCTTTAGCATCATTTTTGAGACACCCATAAATTATATTTATTTCAAAATTACCTCATTTTTTATTTGAAATTTTGTTCTTGGATTTGACAATCCTGCAATTTCAGATTTGTTAAGTTTTCCATGATGTCTATGATTTGTTTAAAATACAGGAAATCTCAAATTGTACATTAGAATCCTACACTTCTGATTCATATATCCTGCATTTGTTTGCTGAGTTTTGTCATTTGTTAGTTGAGTTATCTGCTTGAGGGATTTGAAATTTGCCAATTTAAATAAACCAAAAAAAGTTGAATTAAATGTTTGATTTTATTAAATATTTTATTTTTCACTCATCTGAGTTGCCTGCAAAAGTGATTTGAAATTTGGACCAAGGATTTGACAATCCCACATTTTTACGTTCAGGTTCTGAATTTACAGTACCAATTTGACATACTTTAAGGAGAACATACCTGATATTTAAGAAATTGAAATTAGTTTAACATTCAAAATAATTACCTTATTTTGGTATTTTTGTATATCTTACTTGTTATAGTTGCTTAACTCAGATGTTTAATGATAACCAGATTATTAATACTAATATAGCAATTTATTAAAATAATAAGTGCTTGTAATAAATTTGCAAATATAATCAAATTTTATTGTTTATTTAGGATAAAATATGGGGTATATAATAAAAAGAGATTGGCTTAAATCTGATTTTTTGAAATTATCTAGACCACCAATATTCTGACTCATCTAAATTCACCAATGTACCAGGATCAACATGTTAGTGGTGCTTCTATATTGATTGCAGCCCAAATTGTTATCAACAAACCCAAAATGTTATAAATTGATGAAAAAAAGTCTATCCAGACAACTACCTTAACATCCTTGAACCTATATAAGACTTTAATAACTTTTAAAAAAATTAAAAATCAGAACTACAAATAACTAACCAGGAACTGTGATAGGTATTTTATTCATCATAAGCATGTGATGAATATATTTTAAAATTTAAGTATAATATATCAAGAATTTGCTTTATATATAACTATCAGACATGATAAATAATCTGAAGATATATAATTTTATTAACAATTATTTTTTAATATTGGTATAAAAGTCTATATTGAATTTCAATCTATTGAGAGCCAAACCTTCCTGTCTGTATAAGCCTATTTGTTTAGTAATATGTTATATAATAAACAATCCGCCTTTTAAGAGATAACCAAGTCATAGTAGTATAGTGGTAGTACGCAGCGTTGTGGCCGCTACGACCGCGGTTCGATTCCGCGCTATGACATATTTTGATTTTATTTTGCTAAATATTGCTTTGAAAGCATTTAGGCCAAACTTGCCATTTTTTAAAACCAATCAAATTGCTTTACTGGTGTGAGGTTGGGGTATCCACAACGAACGCCTGGTGAATATACAGCTCATCCTTGGTAAGGATTATCAGCCAAAGACCAACAAAGTACTAGTCAGCCAGTTGAGTAGTTGTGAAAGAGCATACTCTTTGATACAGTGAGGTTAGCAATCTGTCTTTTGCCTCCTGGAATGATCTTCCCAAATTTTAAAATCCTTTCTAGGTTCTTGTCAACTAGGGCTTTTGAAGCCAAGGCAAGAGAGTAAGGGGGTTCTGGTTTTGTTATGGGTACAACTGGCTTTCCTGGTAGTATGGATCTGCCATACAGCATGGTGGAAAAAATAGCCTTAAGTTATGGGGGGATCTTGTATAGTGAGTTATAGAGGAACAAGTCTTGGCCAAGGTGGTCCCACATCTTGGTGTCAATATCTAGGCTCTTGTATATCTCTTTCCATATAGCTTTTAAAGTTGGGCATGTGAAATATCTATGGGTAATGCCAGCCGTACTGGCACCACATAGTGGGCAGCCCTTGTATGGGTATGATGGGCAGCAATGTTCATCTGTCCTATATGCTCTATTTAAAACTCTCCAGGTTGTTGCCCTCTGTATGGTCCCAACTAGTTTGGAGCTCATCATTTCAATCAGGTCTGGGAGCAGAATAGACACATTGCACCCTTCAGACATCCAATCTCTAATTAGTTTTGGTCTCTTTTTGGTGGACTTCTCTTCCTAATGTGTTTGAAGTTGGCAGATGTGGCCCTTATGTTTCCCCAGAAATTAGAGTACATCAGTTTGAGAATATCAGTCTGAAAACCTTTCTTTTTTTGTTTAATTGGGTTCATATTCTATCCTTTCTTTGAGCTTGGTGATCATATCATTGTTATCTTTATCAGGGTCAGCGTCTCTGACCAACCACAGCAACAGCTTAGCTGCTCTATATGATTTGCGCCAGAAAGCTGCTGACTTGGGGTTTGCTCTAAATCCTGGGTGTGTAAGCATCCATAGCCTAAGGGAACAGTGGGTGACTGGGGATTGGGTTTCCATAGATGACATCCAATTTGTGGCTCTTCCAAGAGAAGGCAACTTTTCTGTAGCTTCAATTGCTGCTAGAAAGCCCTTGGACCATATCTGTCTTGGTTTATCTGCCACAGGGAGCAGACCTAATCCTCCTGCTTTTTTGGGGGGTGCAGAGGTAATCAAGTTTAATGGGGGCTGCTGAGGCCTTTCCCCATAGGAAAGTGCAAGTGTGTGAGTCCACCTCCTTATAAAAGATGTTGAGAAAGGAATTATGTGGGCAAGGTACCACAGCTTAGAGAAAACAAAGACGTTTAAAGCCTGGATTTGGGTTTCAAGGTTTAGGAGCCTATGTTTCCATTTACCCATTTGTAATATTAAGTCTGTGATTATCCCTTTTCATTCTCTTGTAGAGCTATACTGTTTGCTGAGAAGAGCATTCCTAAGTGGCAGAAAACTGTCCCTTCTTGATCTAGGGTGTATCCAGGTGGTGTTTGAAGTGCCACAGTTCCTATCTTGATAACTGTGGTCTTGTCTGTGTTGACCTTTACGTTGGAGGCTCTTTCATAGAGAGAAATTAATCTTACAAAAGAGCTCACATCTTGGGCTGATGATAGTCCAAATACAGTGTCATCCACAAATGCCACTGATTAGAGTGGGGATTGACCTGGGTGTTTTATCCCTTCTATCAAGTTATCTGACGCTGCTAGGAGGATGTTCAATGCAAAGTTGAATAATATTGGGTACATGGGGTTGCCTTGACGTAACCCTTGTTTAATTGATATTGGGGGTGTCAATTCTCTGTTCAGGATTACTTGTGCCAAGAGGTCCTTGTATAGGGTGGTGATCCAATTGAGAAATTAGTCAGGGATCCCTACCAGTCTCAGAGTCTCCTTTAGGAAGTGTCAGGATTGATAATTTGTTACCCCTCCAAACCTGGACCCAAGGGCAAGATTTGAACCCTGAACCCAAAATCCTGCAGGCTGCTAGCCCCATGGACTGAGAGCCCACCCACCTGTGTCTTTCTAAGATCAAGCCCCTGCAAGCTGATACTGAGAATGTTGGTCTATGCAGTGAAACAGGTCAAACCAAGAAAATCATTGCACCATATGGAAGAATAATCACAGCACCTAATGGAGGTACTGAATCAGCAACTATTTGCTTCATGAATTTGAAGTCTACACCAGTGGCTAACCAAGAGCTGTCCCCAGGAAGGGGCACAGCCCTGCAGCCCAACCCCATGACCACAACTCTAAGGCAAGTTAATCAGGTAGCCAAATTGAGATTCTCAACCAATGAAAGAACTCCTGGGCCAAGTGCCATTTTGCTGCCTTTGGACCCAAGCACCCAGTTCCCCTGGGCCTACCTTTCCCAATGCTCTGATGAACCCCCCATGGAAAATATTAAGTTTGGAGGTGGGGTGCTATATAGACCAAAGGACCCCACACTCCAAACTTATCACCATTTTTGAATAAAGGTTATGTTATTTTGGCTCACACAGCTATTGCCTTATTTTGTATTTGCTATCTACCAATTCAGTTCAAGATCTCCTGGCCCTCTTGTCTCACTGCCTGCAGTTTTCTATACTCCTGATGTACCTTTTGGACCCATCCATTTTACTGACTACCCTCTGAAATCTGAATACAAGGATTACACCCCAGAAAAGAGACTCAAACTCAATCCTTTGGCCTGAATACAATCTGCAATTAGATACAACCAACAAGGCCCGTGGATATTTTCAACACCAAAGTTGTTCAGAGGGAAATTCAACTATCTCCCTGATTACAACCTGCCCATGGAACCACCCATGACCCCAAAAACCTATGCCTGCTTCCTCTTTCAACCTCCCAAACAAACTATTCTGGCAAGCTGTTTGGGATTGTGTACATCACCCTCACAGGGGTGATTGACACTATAATCCCAGCTGCCGGCCTGTGGTCTTGGGTGGGGAAGTCTGCCTCCTACCTTTTTAAGTTAGCTCCTCTCTTGTGGTGGGCATTGCCCGCAAAAAACCTGGCCCAAGTTACCCCTGAAAACAACAGGTTGGTCTACCCAAGACTAGATCCCTGACAGGAAGCCCCAATCTATGCAATCATAGGCCTTTTCCATGTCTAAAAACGTTATGATTCTGGCCTTTTGTGGGGTAAGGTGTTGTAGAATATTATGGACCTTCTCAATATTTTCCCAGATAGATCTTTCTTTGATGAAACCTTTCTGATCCCTGTGTATGATTCTTGGGGCTTTTCTCATAAGTCTATCTGACAGGATCCTTGTAAGTAGTTTGTAGTCCACATTTGATAGGCTAATTGGTCTTCAATTCCTTAGGCTTTTTGGGTCACCTTTTTGAAGATGAGGCATATGTTAACAACATTTCCACCTGGGATCTGAGAGTCTTCTCTCAAGCATGAGTTGAACAGGTCAACTATCTTGTTACACCATACATCCAAAAGATGTTTTTAAACATCATACCAGAATGTTATCAGGGCCTAGGGATTTACCTTTTGGTGCTTCCTTCAGCGCCTGTTGTACTTCACCTTTTGTGATTGGTCCAGTTAGTGTATCAGCGTCTTGGTTGGTGCATCTTTTTAGCATGGGTCTTGCCAGATCAAATAGCTCCTGTCTTGCATCTAGACTGGTGATGTTATGTTCAAACAGCTTTGTGTAAAAATTGGTTGTGATGTTTCCCATACTCACTCTATATGACTTGGGGACACTGTCACTGTCATTTAGCTCCATTATGTTAGTGCATAGCTTGGAGAATTTGAGATCTGTTAAGCCTTCCTTAGATGTTGATCCCAGAAGGCATTGGAATTTGAAGGTAGCATTTGTTCTAGATATGGCTTCCTCCTTCTGTTGAATAGTCTTAAGCGTTTTTGTAGCCTGCTGAAATGTTGTAAACCATTTTTTGTCTTCCACTCCCTTGGGAGGGCAATTTTTTGTTATCTTTTCTATTAAATCTTTGGCTTCAGATTTTTTTATTTCTTAATACCTTCTATTTTTTTCATATTCTGTTGTTTTCTTTTTAATATTTTCTTTTATGATTTCCCATCTTTTTTGTATATTTTTTCTTTCTCTTTTAGCTTTGAAATAATAATTGGTAATTCTTTTTCCATATATCTTTTCCATTCAATATTATGCATGGTAGCTGTTTGAATAGTCCATCTTTTTGTGCGTTTGTGTGTTGGCTTTTCAATTTTGACCACCACAATCATATGATCACTTACTAATGATGTCAGTACCAGTGATTTGATGTGATTTGGGCTAGTACTCCAACTATTAAAATATAGTCTAATCTACTATCTTTAACGGGTATATTGTTGACGTCATAGGCCCATCTTGTGAGGGTAGCCAGGCTGTCTTTGTCATTGTCCAGGGTAAAGACTAGGCATTTTTGAGCCATGAAATGGAGCATTGTAGCACCTTTGTGATGGGGTCTGTTGTGTGGTGGGTAGGTGTCTTAGATTTTATTGGTCCAGGTGTTGAAGTCTCCTGCTATCACGGTGTTATTTGTTATGGTTATCTTGTCAAGCGCTTCTCACTGTGACTTTCTCTCTTCAAATTGAGGGGAGATGTAGACCTCTATGATGTGGAGAGTCTGTTTTGTAATGGTATCTGTTGCTCTTGCTATAATCATTCTTTCATTGTCTAGTGATTCTATAAATTCCAGGTCAATATGTGGAGCAAAGTGCAACTATTGCCACATGCTTTCTCCAGAGGGACTGGGGGTTGGTTTGTTGGGACCAGGGGTGGGAGAGTGGGTCAGGGCGTAGGGGAGTATACTCAGTTGTGTTAAAACCTTGTATTTTGGATATAATTATGATGTCAATATTTTTGTTTGTTTTTTGTAATGGTGGATTTTTTTGAGTGTGTGTGGCCCAGTTGCCAATGCTACACATGTTTGTGGTACCAATATACATTATAAACTGCTTCCTGACCCACAGGTATGAGGAGATTGATTTTGAGGGTTCCAGGAGCTGCAATGTATACCTTGTGTTGAGTTGGGAGTGGGTTGAGGGGGTGGGTTGTATTTTTTGTAAGTTGGGAATTAAGTGGCATTAAAATCTGTGGTCATCCCATGGTTTTCACCAGGTATGAGGATGGGGTTATCTTTGTGTTGCTTATTCTTGAATGAGTTCCTTGGCTTGTTAATCTTTAGTGTGGGTTCTTTTAAGAGCTGTGCTTCAGGTTGAGGCTCTGGTGTGGGATTTGTCTTGGTTCCCATTGGTTTCTTTGCATGTTGTTTTGGGGTCTTTTTTTGTTGTTGAACCTTGCACCATGCCTCTGAGTCTGGGTGGATTGTACAGTCTGTCAAAGGAGGCTCCTCATCAATATGGACAGTGGTTGGGGTTGATGGATCTGCATGATTCTCTGTCTTGTCCCTATTAGTGAGGGCTTCAACTTGTCGCCCTATCTTCCTTGTGGTGGCTTATCATCTTTTGTTTTATAGCCTTCATGTCAAAGATCTCAGTCACTTTGGTTGGGAGCCACCATTTTGGTTTGGGGCAAAGGAAGACTTTATTTTTTACCTTTGTCACACCATTCTCTTTGTCCTGATCAATTTCATTTGGGTGGGAGTTTTTTCTATGGCTACAGTGATAGGCTGTGTGGCCCATCTGGTAACAAAACCGGCATACTGGTCTTTCAGATTCTGGTTCTACATATGTAACAGTGTCCTCACATCCTGGGAGGCGGATGAATTGTGGTATTTGAGCGCCTCTACTTTTTACAATGGGGGTCATGTCTAAGAGGACATGTATTGTCTTGGGTTGCATGCATTAGGCTCTATTTGATCCTTTGACCATCAAATCCTGAATATCTCCATAGTAGGAAAGGCCTGTAACTATAACCTCCTGTACCCAGATTCTGGCTTTATTTGTTGGAAGATTAGTAAAGGTTACCCATTATTTGTGCGCATTTTATTGTATTGGGTTGTTTCAATTTTTAGTGGGCTATTATTGTGATATATCTCTAGTAATAGAGCTTTGTCTCTCATGTCTGGAGTGTCAAATCCTATATCAAGGCATCCTTCAGTCACTGACTAGTGGCTGTCCAGCTCCTGGTCTGGGAAGTGTTCATCCAGTGTCTTATAAATGGTTTCCTTGCATTGAACCATAAATCCCTTGGACAAGTTATTTACATGGGTTAAAATTGAATTGTTGAGTTGGGACTTGGGGGTGTTTTTGTATGGGTTCCCCTGTGCAGTGTGTTCTCTGATGAACTCTTTGAAGGAGATAAATCCATTTGCATTGAGTTTTGTTTCCAACCCCTTCTTTACGTGTTTGCTATACAATATGTTCTTTGACATATTTTTAATTTGAGGTAAGAGAGATGTGTTTAGTGGGATCTTTTTTATTATGTTCTCAATGGATTCATCTAGAACATATCCATTGTTAAGAAAGTCATTTACCTTAGTGGGGGGATCTTCAAGTCCCAGAGGGATTTAGCTAGATCTAGTTGCACTTGGATCTTAGCCCACTGTATTGCCTCTGTGGCCAAGAAGCCTTTTGACTTCCATTCAACTGCTGTAGCTGGGCAGATGGTTGAGTGGATATATTTGTTAATTTCTCCATACTCCAGGTTGTTTTAGTGGAGCCAGTTAATTGCTGTAGCTAGATTCCATCCACCTTGACTAAAGACCCTTGCTTCCTTTAACAGTGGCTCTGATATCATACCACTCAGCTGCCAACTCTGGTATGAAGTTATCCTGTGCAAAGGTCCCTGCTGCCTCTGCGTCTGGAAGTAGGTCTTTCCATCCCAATATCTGTTTGGCATGGATCCCTACTTTAAGCCATGATGCTGCCACATCTGGTGCTAGTTTACCATTAAGTGTTGCAGCATCTGTGGTGTGATCTTGAAATCTATTCATAAGGTTGCAGATGTGGGGTCAAAACCTTTGACAATCCACTTGGCAGCCTCTCCTAAGGTTGTGGTGTGGTGCCATTTTTCCCACTCATCCAAGGTGATCTTATTATCACCAAGGGTTTTATGGAGTTGGGCTATTACACCTAATTTTTTCCATAAGCTGGCATCTGCCATTGTCATGCCTTGGGTTAGCCAGTACTTCATTTCATTGTGAGTATATCTGTTGTATTTCCACTCTGTTGCAATTTCTGGTGCCAAATCCTTGAAAGGTCCCCATAGATGCACATTATCTGGGTTCCATCTTGCCTCTCTTAGGGTCCTACTATCAGAGGGGGTAATACCAATGAATGCCCATCTATAGGCATCTCTGGGACTGAAGCTCTAATTTTCCCATTATATGGCGTCATCAGGGTGGAATGCCATTGCCCTCCATGCTTTGGCTTGCTCAACTGTCATTCCACTAGCAGCCCATTTCATAGCTGTACTGTCTCTGGAAAAATGATAAAAAAATGGTGAGCTTATCTGCGGGGATCTTTAGGTCTTTAAGGTCCTTGAAGTGCTTAACAGGTACAAAAGCCAGAAAGTATTCTGTGGCCTTGTATAAGTTGAAGTCATGTTTGTGCCATTCTTTTGCAGCTGTCAGAGGGAGCTTGGCTTTGATTGCCTGAGTAATCTCAGTCTGGTGTTTGGCAAGGTTCATCCATTCCCTTGCTTCTTCACTGCAAACACCTAGTTTTCTCATACCTGTGGCCCATTCCAGGGTGATGTCTGCCTCTTTCCAGTATGTTGCTGCATGGGCAGTGAAGCCTTCTCTTTCCCACAGGGTAGCTCCCATAGGGATGAAGCCTGCTTTTTTCCATTTGAGGATTGTAGAGACTGTAAAGGTCAGTTTTCACCACATCATCAATTTCCTCTCTGTAGGTGCCTAAGCCTTCAAGGATCTTGATAATGGCCTTTGTTATCTTAGTTGGGCCTCTTGGTCTTGTTTGTGGGTGAGGGACCCACTAAGGGAACAAGCCCCCAATTGGTGAGCTAAGGCCCCTAAGTTAAGCCCGCAAGGCTGAACTAATGGGCACAGGACCAGGCAAGAGGCCCAAGGCCAAGATGCAAACCCCCACAGGGAGCAAAACAACCAAAAGGAAACCACCAGACGTCAAAAGATAGAACAATGTGTGGGGCCAACCAACAAGGGTTTGGCAGGTGGAGGAGAGAAGGGGAAGGGAACTCCCCAAGAAAGAGGGAACGAACCACCAGACTAAGGAACCTTCTGATGGGCACATTGGGAGAGGAGTGCCAGCAATGGTGGGAGGGACCAAACCACAGGAAACAGGAGACAGAAACCAAGCAGGAAAAAATCCCCAGGCCAAAGGAGTACTAAGAGAAGATGGCAAGAAGGAAGAAAACTTAGTGAAACAATGGAAGAAAAGAGGGCACACAAACCAAACAGGCTGAAGTATTGAGGGAGTGGGAAAAAGGGAACGAAAACATTAAAGAACCGTAAAGTGGAGGACAGGGAAAAAAAGAATGGGAGAAAGACCACAAGGAGCCACAAGGTGATCAATAAGTGGGTAGGGCAGAGACAACAAAGGGAGGGCAAAACCAGAGAGAGAGGCAAAGACAGGCACCAGCACCAAAGAGCAAGGGAAGGAGACAACAACAACACAAAGAAAGGCACAAAAGAAAACGAGAAAGAAGAAAAAAAAGGTACTTTAAAGATATCAAGATCTGACTCACGACACATTTAGAGTCAGGTTTGAATCCGTCTGGAAAGGATTCCAAGACAAATAAGGTGTGAATATTTTTGTTTTGTGTCTTAGTCTGAGTATCTTAGAACATTTCATAATTAAAATGGATTCAGGAAAGTAATTCCACAGTGGGCTACCTAATCTCCCACAGGATTCTAGGGCAGCTGCTGCATGCACTTTTTGCCCTTCTGTCTGGACTGGCCAACATGTCTTTTCTACGTGGGGTTGAGTTGTTGGGTTTCTTGGGTAGTGCTAAGGGGGGGTTAGTTTCCATTGCCTCACCTTGGTTGATAATGGGGGTCCCTGCTTTCTCTGGGGGTGTTTGGGTGCTATCTGTGTTCATCTCTACATCCTGAGTATGGCGGATGTCTTGGGGTAGTGTGCTGGGGCCTTTTTCCCCTTCAGATGAAGAGGAATCATACCTGCGGGTTGTTTGGCTCCTAGTTTGGCGCTTGTGTTTGGCTCTTGATTTTGCCATTGCAATAAAACCTTAAGCTAAAACTTATTACTGAATCAACTGAAACACTATTCTCTAAATTTTCTTCAAATCACTCCAAAATTAAAGTGATTCTAACAAGTGAAAGATTAGGCCAAACTTGCCATAAATACTTTCATGTTTTAACTAGTAATTATGCCCTTTTTTATTCAGGTAGAAGAATATTGATAAATAGCTGAATAAAGATCAGAATGAAATCTAAATTCAATCTTGTCTTAACTGCTTGTCAGTATCACTCCTGACATTAAGCCAAAAGGTCCAGTCAAGATGGGAACTACATTCAAAATCACAAACTAATGCAAAAAGAGGAAATTGTGTAAAGCCTAATTGTGTGACAGAAATCACTGGATAGTATGAAGCCGTTCTAAGTGATGGGGAAACACCCAAACCACAAAAAATGAAGCCACCAACACAGCTCAGAATTTTTTGTGAAACCAATGAACTCCAGGAAAGAGAACAAAGTCCAACCAAAGTAGTCCAAGAAAATGACCGGGAAAGCACAAGCACTTCAGCGTAAAATCTGGGCATTGGGAAGTAACACAATTTTCAGTTCAAGAATGGGGGAGGAGCGCAAAAGGCTGGCAAAAATGACATGGGCACACCAACAACAAAGTCCTGCTGCTGGGCCCCATCTCCAGAAATGATTGGTCAGAACAGATGTACAGAATAACCACAACAACCCAATCACAGGATGCATTTTTTAAAATGGACATAGAACTTGGGAAAATGATTTTTATTGAGAAATTTAGGAGGATCAACTCTAGAGTTGAAACAGGGAAAAATCAAATATACAAAAAAACAACTAACAATACCACCTGAATCTACCTCCTATTCCTTCCACATTGTCAGCAAGTACCGGTCCAGGCAAAGAACCCTGAAGACTATCTTCGACCCCGAAACAACTCATACAGGTGACTCCAAATTACACAATTTACAACGTCAGTTTGAAAGGGGAGCGATTTCAGTGGCAGACTGAGCACTACCATTTCCAATTGACTGTTTGGTTTAGCTTTAACGGCAATTTTATACAGTTCCTCTTCCAAGCCTCTACTTGGAGGACAATACCCGGCATTATGGAACCTACTTGACAAATTGAGAGCTAAATCAAGTTGAAGCAAACTTCATGCATGAATAACTGGTTACGTGAAAACGATGTCATGTCAGGTGTGCAATTGTATCTTGGTAAATATAAATTTGACCTGCATGTCCAAACCCACATTCTAAAGCCCTTGTTATTTCCAATAATATTTGTTAAGCAACCAAGCCGCACTAAAAAACCTAATCCAGAGCTAGATTGAGTTGAAGTGAACTTCCTGCATGAATAACTGATTGCATGAAAATGATATCATGTCATATGTGTAATTGCACTTTAGAAAATATGAATTAGGCTTGCATATCCAAACCTAAATTTGAAAACCCCTTGTTATTTCCAATCTTTATTATTAAGTACTAAGCACCTGCTGAGAACCCGGATTGCAAGAAAATTTGAAGAGTACAGGACTCTGAAAGTAATAAGTGTCAAATTCACTTGACATGTATGTAATGTACTCTCTGTACCCACTATTCCTAAAAAATCTCCCCTCACTACTTTTACCTATAAATAAAATATTCTGGACCTGTTGATAGCTTAAGCTATCATTAAAGCTCTACCCAAGATTGCTATCTATTTTCCTCAATCCATTATAGAAAGTAAGTTTTGCTGTATCTAACACAGCTAGTCTTTACACTGTGTCAGGAAATCCTGATCTATCAGGGCTGACTGATCCATATTCTTATCACTGAAGCCATAGGATAATAAAATAGACAAGCCACTGCCAAATGCAAGACATCTATTCCAGAATATGGAGAAAATATATCAAGACTATTATAGTTTGCAATCTGGAAGATACCTGAAACATTCCAGTTTACAGGTCATTGGTCAATCCAGAAGCTTCTATAATTAGGTGCTAGACATTTGGGATTCCAAAAATAGAAACAATTTCACCAAAAAGAATAAAGACAGGATATTACAGATCCTATTTCACTAAGAAATGGGACAGTTGACTGCCTGTGCGCTTTGTGCATTAAACTTACCACAAGACAGGACCCTGCCCTATGGATGTCAACTTAGTTGGTCCCACACTAAGTCAAGGGATATCCAGACTGAAGAGGAGAAATTAGTAGCCTAGGATATTACCTCATTCCAAAACCTTATTCAGGTTTGGAATTTAACTCTGGGGGTTGAAACTAGTAGCTTGGGGATGATTGGCTAGCTAGTAATAGTTATCTGCAGCTAGGCGCTAGTCTGGCCACCACCCTTACACTATAAAAAGCCCTTTCAAGATTACTTTGAAGGCAGACAAATAATAATCATCAACATTACTACTAAACCAAATAGTAGTAGTGCCAATTACAATAAGAGCAGTTTATTAATACTTTCAGAATCCTTCCAAACCACCTCTGACTGTGTTGCGTCCCAAAGACCACAGGACTCTTCCTTTATTTGGCTCCAGTAACAACAGAACTCTGCCAGTTGCTACAATCTCACACAACAATTGGAAGCACATCTGTCTTCATACAGATCTCCCAATATCAACATGTATAATACCTTTAATAAAAATAATAACTCTTCTTCTTCAAGGACACAAAATCTTGACACATTGCTTAACCTAACATTGTCCATGATAAACTTCATAAACTAGCTTAATCAGAACAACATAACTGTGATCAAGTGAAATATCAGAGACACTAAATTATATCATTAAGTAGAAGTCACATTTATGTTGCATAGAGTACTAATATATATTTCATGATACTTCATTCAATTTAGTTATTGGGCTCTGGACTTGTAGTCTTAAAGGTGATTGTTGCAACTTAACTCTTTATTAGCTGAAAATGATGATAAACCTAAAAACATACAAGAAAAATCACTTTGAAGTATGTATTTAAATTATGTGTCATCGAATTTAATTATAAATTACAATTCTCACCAATCAATTTTTTTATTTGTAAAATTTCACACAAATTTTACTGAAAATGAAATTTTACCACAAAGACAAAATAAGTTAGAATATATTTAATTAAATTTACCATTTAAAATAAAATGACCTATGTTTTAAAACTTACATTCTAGCCTCTATAGAGGGCTTTTTGATGAGCTCTGGATTGATAGAGTAGGAAAATGTATATTTAGAATAATTACTTACTGTAGACTAAGCCTTAGGTCTTTACACAAGCTAAGGTTAAACCTAGAATAGTTAATGTAAAACCGGTAAAATAAATACAGCAGTTTTCAAACCTGTTAAGATAAACAAATATTATTCAGTTTAGAGCACATAGGTTCAGTCACACAACAGATTTTAACTGAAACCAGTTGAATGTCAATTTAATCAATAAATATTGGATTTAGCTAGGCCTGTATTATGAAATAGTCAATCATATAACAGAATTAAAATGAATTAGAATACCAAAACTGAGACAGCAAACAAAAATGACCCATATTCAAACCAAAAATAAACCAGTCCTATCCTGAAGCAATCTACATCAAATGTGATAATGATTGTGTAACAAAAAAAGATACAAACAGAGAAAAAGGAAGTTCAGTCACAAAAGTGATATTTTCAAACACAAAAAAACTTAATTTTTGACAATCTTGATAATTTTGGAACTCAAATTAGAAATTTTGGGCTTCAGGAGTGAATCCACCAAAATGTATTCAGGGAACTACATCATTATTTGACAATGCATGTGATTCTATTTTTGGCCATTTATGTCTGAGAGAATGTCTCAAAAGGGAGCACATACTCAAATAAAACTAATACCCTGAAAATACTTTGCTTTTCTGTTTTTAATAAAAATTTTGATTGCCCTTTTACTTAAAATGAGTTTTAAATGTGAAAATAACTTTGATATTATTGAGGAGCAATACCAGGAGCTAATACAAGCCCATGATACTGAAGAAGGGAAAAAAATTTCCATGGCCCCTGTGTACACCCAATTTAACTTAAGCTGTGAGGCATAAAGTCACTTCCTCCTTTGCCCCTGGATCAGACTGTTTTCCTTTGACACAAAGAGAAATCCAACCAGAAACCAACCAAGTCTTTGAATTCTTTGGCTGACTTGGCACACACTGTTGATAAACACTTTGTCCTAGTGTACCCTTACCAAGAGCCACCATCTTTGCCCAGTCCCTTTTCCCAACAGTGAAGGAATATCTGATTGATTTGTATTGTTACTTAGCCTGGTGTCATCCTCTTTTAAAAATTATCAGATCTGGCCAATCAAACAATGGCACATCAGACCTGTCAGAGATCCACTCATTGGGAAGTATCTCTCCAATCAAATAAAGGAGAGCTCCCAAGTTGAATTTTACTAGAGTGGACCCTACTGGAATCCCTACCATTAACATGTGTAGAAGGTGACCAAATAGGCGGAATTTTCCCAAGAAGGGAGTGAAGTGGTTTAGGAGATAATAGACACTGGTGTATCCCAAGACCAACCAGGGGGCCTTGGGGGTGGATAATAGGTGGAAATTGTGCTGTTTCTACGTAAGGGGCATGGCATCAACAGGGTCCAAAACAATACCAAATTGAGTCTTCTGATTTTTCAGTTGGCGTTGGTTTGGTGGATTTCAAAGTTCACATTGGCTTGCCCATAACTGACTAACACACAAAAAGTCCTATACAAGGAAGATGAACTTCATGCTGTTGGAGAGGGAACCTTTAGAATCTAATAATCAAGTGTTTAGAAGTTGAAAATATAGATTTATTGATTGATGGGAATAAGAGAAATTTCTGGAGCAATTTGGAAGGGAAGGATTTGCCAGTTTAAATACTGATCTTAAGTGAGGAAGGGAGCATTGTGGTTACCAGGTGATACTGCAAGAGTGATTTTGAGAAGGATTGCTTTGCAGGACTGCAGCAGGCTGAAGCCTGCAATGCAAGAAAAGGAAGGTTGGAATATTGCATTGTAGTATTGTACCTCACTATGGTTGGGGATGGTATCTGGGGCTGGATGTGAAGTATTTCATTAGCTTGGGTGGTTTGCTGGGTTTGATTGGCTTTCTGGATCCCTGAATATCTGGTTTGGACAGTTTTTGTATTTATTTTTAGATTGGTTGGCTGTATTGTAATTATTGGAGCCAAATGTAGAGAAAAAAATGGAAGGGCCCCTAAAACCCAAAACACAAACCACACCAAACCCCTGAAAGAAAGGCAACAAATGCCGCATAGACAAAAAATGGGCAAAGTGGGGCCAAATAGCCCTCAAAATCTGACCCTTTCCCCAAATAATATGACAAGAAAAACGTGTTATACCTATTTGGGGATGGCAGCGCTGACCCGCTGGTCGCCGACTTTTAATTATACGTATGACTCAAACCACACAGACCCCAACTCTGAAAATATTCTCCCACCAATCAATCCCCAACCCCCTTCTACCCCATCCTGAACTCCCTTAACTTCCCCATTCCCCTCTAGAAACTTGTTTCTAGATATCTTACTCACCTTGGAATAAAAACAAAGAAAGTTAACCTCATGTTTGCGTATTTGGGCCTGTTGGCCCCTGTCTTTGACAATATGGCTGGGGCTGTAGTTCAGATGGCTCTGACTCCTTTGCTGTCACTTGGCCCGCCTTTTACGTCACCTTCCTTCTTGTCATATTCTAACTTTCCTTTGAAAATGATCTTCTTGACCTCAATCTTGATCACCATTTGTGCTCCACAGGTCACAGTTCCCAAATGATCAAACCCTCCTCTCAATTGGCTTACTGTTACTCAAACAATTAACCCTGTGTTTATTATATCCACATAATTTTTCTTTGAATAGTGCAGCTTGTCACTATTCTAACAATTACATACTGAATTGTTATCATTTTTGTAATAGTTGTCTGAAGCCTTAAATTCAAATTTTGAAGTAGAATTTATGTGTTGTTCTTGGTTTTTACGCTTGCTTTTGTTTTTGTTTTTGCTTAAAACACATTTGTTTATCAATTTTAAATGTGTTTTCAAAACAATTGAATTAATTGTTTTGTTAACATCCTTAGTTTTTAAATCTTCATTTAAAAATGCAGTTTTCAGTCCTTTAGATTTATCCAGAGTTCTTGAGTTTGATTTTATATTTCTGTAAAGTATGGAATTCCTTACAAGACCCTGAAAATTCAAACTTATTAGTCTTAGATCCTCTGAAGGAATGTTGTATAGGCATCAACCAGTCAGATTCCCCTTAGGAAATTAATCCAAAACTTTTCAGTCCCCCTAGCAATGGGCTGCAAAAATTATCACCCAGCCAACCAGGGGGTCCCACAACACCTGGTGGCACTGCTAACTCAAATGGTATCCCTTAAAAGACAAGCAGGCCCATTTTGGGTCCCTGCTTGTCTATTCTTAACAAATAGTTTTATTTTATCTATTTTGTCTTTGTGATTTCATTCCCTGGATTCCTTTTGTCAGAAATTATTAGTAAAATTCAAGGTTTTATTACCTCTTTTATTCCCTTACAGTTTCTGCTTATCCTCTTGGGTCACCTAAACTTAATATTATCATTAAAGTATAGTCCTTTACCGGCTTTTGATTTTTGGTTTTGGGTCCAAATCTAAATTTAAGTTAGTTTTTATAATAAAATATTACTTTAATTCCAAGTTTTACCTGTTCTTGCTCTTAGTTAACTTTGGGTCAACATCTGCTGATGTAAAAGACCTTCCTGACTTCCCCAAGCTGCCCTCAACCCAAAAAAAGACCCAGAACCCCCAAATTTCTGTGTGGTTTCCCTAGTGACACTTAAAACTACTGGTTGGAGCTTCTCTGGTCTCCCTCAGATCTCCCAAATTCTTCTGCCAATCCAAATATGACTGCTCTCTGTAATAATTTTTGTGATCTTTACTCTAGCCTCTGCCTTGCTTTTAATCTGGTCCACTTTTCCTGAGCTCTGGAAGTGTATTTATTTATCTGCCTATCTAAAAGGAGAGAAACCTTCCCAGCTTCTGTACATACTTGATGAACTCCCTAGAAAAGCCAATGATTTGCTTTTCACAGGGGAGAATCTGGTCTGCAGCCTCACTTGTGACAATATGGAGTTCAACCTTCCTACTACTGTTGCTGTGATCTTGCTGAGCAAAGGGACCCAGTTGTCAAGCTTTGTGTTTCTATAAGACATTCCTCTCCTCCATCACCTGCCTTTAACCACAGAGAGCACCACTAAGTGTACTTCTTGGCAGCTCACTGGTATGCTCTTGATGGGGATGAATGCCTACCTCCACAAACTATCCCCTGTTGTGTCCCTTTGGACACCTGTTTGAACGGCCATCTCAGTACTTCACTGGATGACATCCTGGTGGGTCTCTCCCCCAGGACGAGAGCCAAACTTAGTAAGATTAGCTCCCCTCTCTCATATGAGGAGGAAGAGTTGTATGTGTCACCAGGTGCAGCACTGGGTGGCTTTTCCAACAACCAGTATAATGAAACCCAAGTCCAGGTCCAACCCAAGCCTATGCCACATTTTGGAGACTGGGCAACTGTGGCTTCATCCAACCCAATCCAACCATTTCTTGTCAATTTGGGCCTTTCAAATCAAGCACTGCCTAATCCAGGTCCCAGTATGCCCAATGGCCCCCATAAAAAATGACTAGTAACCAATGAGATTGTCAAGGAGATATGAGCCTTAATCAAAGAGCATGGTATTTGCAGAAATTTCCAGCCGCCTGCAATTTACCAAGGCAGTGCTAAGACATGAATTGACAAGCTCTTATGAAGAGAGGGGGGCCAAGCTTACTAAAAAGCTTAAGAAAAACATTGATTCAGATCAAGGATGCCTATCCTATCATACTTGCCCTTCTTTAGTGGGACCCCCACCTCCAAATGACTGAGGTCTTTTGTCTACTTGGGCTCAATAGCATCTTCATTTCCTGATGCACTGCACAGCTCTGGATGCATGGACTTGTTTTTGGAATTATGGTTCTAAAAATTCAGCCAGGTGATGAGTAGAGATGGTGACTCTTATTTGCTACAAAACCCAGTGATTGGTGCCGTCATTACCTTCTGCCTGTTCAGTATTTTGAACAATGTCATATTTACATACTATTAAAAATTGTCATTACAAGTCCAGGATTATGGGGTTTTGTGGAAAAAAA
The DNA here is from genome assembly GCA_014839935.2 of Entomophthora muscae. Taxonomy (NCBI): domain Eukaryota; kingdom Fungi; phylum Entomophthoromycota; class Entomophthoromycetes; order Entomophthorales; family Entomophthoraceae; genus Entomophthora; species Entomophthora muscae. The sequence continues at coordinate 117,154 of QTSX02007296.1, forward strand.
CTGCCCCCAAGGGTAAAAAGAAGAAAAAAGAGGGCACTGTCATTGGTGAATTTCTGGCAGCTTCCTCAAAAGGGTCTTTATTTTACCAAACCACATCCAGTTACACAAATGGATACTGGTACAGCAAATTTCTCTCCAACCTGCTTGCCACCTGGAGCTTGGCCAATTCCAAATTTAGAATTTTCCTGAGCCATCAAATGGAGTGCACTGAAGTGGCCTCCAAGAAAATCCAAGCAGGCAGCCATAACATCTCAATTTTCCCCAATAGCCATGCCAATTTACACCTGGGAGATGTATTGTTCTTCAACATCAGAGACACAATCCAAGAGTGCAGCCCCATGACCTTCAACCAGGTGGTTAGTGTGGCTCACAACCACAAGGTGCTTTTCTTCTGTCAGAAGGTTGCCAAAATGTTCACCAAGATGGACCTGAATGCTCACAGCAGTAGCCAATCATCAAAGGATCTACAGCTGCCCCTAGTGAGTCACTGGTGTATCAGTCAATCACTGTGATCCCCAAGAGTGAGTATTATGTCATGCACTATCATTTTCTCCAAGCAATCAAGGCAGCAACACACCCCTAGGACCTCCATCTGCCACAGCCCCAGCCAACTCTCTCATTCAGCCAGAACCCAACCCCCACCAATCAAATTCTCTCCCACAACCCAGCTCAGACAACCTGTAAACTAGTTTGCCCCCTCCACTCCCCAATTTTTCCAATTAAACCTTGTCCCCCAAGCATTTTTTAATTATTCAATATATATTGTTTTAACGTTTGGGTATTTTTTATTGTGATAACATATTGCATTTTAATTATAGCAATTATTGATTTTAATAATGCCATAAGTTTAATTCAACTGATTTAATATGTATTAATATTATAAATTAAATCTTTGTATAGTGATAAAATCAAGTTAATTTAATAAAATAAAAGTGCAAAGGACAGGTAATAAGAATCAACAAAAATTCTTATTAGCTGGTTTTTTGTACTTGTAGTTTCTTAAATTCACTTGATAGTAGCGCTGCAAAAAGATTGAATTTACAATATATAAACATACACAGAAAATAGTCTAATAAACAAATAATCCACTTCACCACATATACCTGTTCTAAAATACATGGTTTATATATAGCCCCTGAAAGTGAATAACATTTTTAATATATTTTTGCTCCAGCTTATAGTTAGTATAATAAGTTACAAACAAGTTATGTTTTACTGGGACAAAGTATGTCACTTAGAATACACAGAGTGGGTTGATATATACAAATATATATGTAATATTAATATCAATTCAATATTATGTACTTAAAGTTGATAAATTAAATAATTATATTTAATGATATATTTATACAGTCTTATTTAATCCAAAATAATATATGTATTTTGGGGATGGTTTTATTGGTATTAAAGGGGATGGGGGGATTAAAAGAATAACATGGAAGAATCAGAAGCAATGATAAAAGAGTTGGATGCAGCAGTGACCAAGATTAAGGAGGTTAATTAAAAGGTAAAGGTCAAGATTAAGGAGGTGGTTCTAGAAGGTGAAAAATTAAACAAACTTAAAGTGAAGGAGTTAAAAATATATACCAAATACAATGGACAGACTCCTGACCAGGCTCCTAAACGTTCATAAAGATGTTATTGGAGACCTGAAGTTCAAGCCACAGGGGTTTGCAACAGTTGATGCATAGGAAAAATATCCAGAGATGTTTGAGCAATAAAAAAATAAAAAACAGAAAACAACACAAGATGACCAGCAACCTGCATCTGATGAGTCTAGAGAAGCTTCCCCTATTAAGGGGGCAACTGTAGAGGATATAAAAGAAGTTAAATAAATAAATAAATAAATAAAAAGCAAATAATAATATTTTTATTAAGGTGAGAATGAAGGTGTATTACAACACTACCTAAAACCACATGAAATTGAGACCTTTTATAGCAACTATGTTCCCCATATTGGGTGTCAGCTGGTTCTGACACCAAATATCAGATATGGAATGCTAAAAAAATTGATAAAAACTTACCCTATCAATAAAAAAACTTACAAAATCCAACCAAAATTATAAGACACTAAATGGTGGGTTGTGGCTCTGACTATGACTCTAAAGATCCACTTTAATCAATATGTTCTGCCTCTCAACTTTTGCAAGCTCTTCATCATCCTTATCTGAGACTTTGTCAAAGCCCATACCAGATTCTGGATGGACTTCCACAGGAGAGGCAGGCCAGGCCAGGCCTGGAAAGCCATGTGCACAATATGTGCAATACTGACAAGATAGTTTACAGCAGTGGCCAAGAGACTCGAATTCCAATGTGAGACACAAACTGGTTGGCTAGCCCCAACTGTCACAGTAGGTCCATAATGTCAGGAATTATTTACCCAAGTTGGAAAGCTCAAAAGGCCAGGAAGTTGTTAACCAATTAGCTGATTTGAAGGATTTAAATAAAACAGTTGATCAAAAATGGGTTACTGCTGCTCCAGTTTGCCACTTGGATTTGATTTCCCCTTGCAAGCTGACGTTGATAGATTGACATAATCTGAGAGTCACTTGATACAACCTTATTTATCAGAATGGTTGTCAGAAATCAATCACACAAAGGTCTTTGCAAGCTGGACAAGGTAATCACTAGACAACACAGAAGGAATAGGATCCAAGGGTCCAGGTGATATTGCTTAGTCAAATTTTGATATATGCAGGAAAATATTTCACTGTTCAACTCTTAAGAGTTGAGTCCTCCCTAAATTTTTTACTCAAATGAAATCAAATCTTCTCCAGGTCTAAAATTATTTTATCATGCATCCTGTAGTTGAACTGCTGCGCTACATCCCTTATAATTTGATTCAAAGTCAAATTATCACCAGAAGATGGGGTCCCACTGTCAGCACTTTGTTATTATCTCTGCCCAATGTTAATTCAATGTCCCAGAATCTTAGAGTTTTCCCTACTGTGTCTGAAACTGAGACACTTGATCCCTCTCAATGTCCTGAATCCTATGCTGAAGACACCTTGATTCTCTCCCAGGCAATTTATCTAGGACTTTTTTGGTTAGGGTTAATCATTTTACTTAATTCTAGTGTATCTTTTGGAAATTTTTACAAACAGTATTTGAAGCTTTGTTGGTAGTTAATCATCAACTCCATGTGGATTTGGGCGGTGATTCCCTACCATATGGAGATATTTTCCTACTATCCAACCATTTCTGTCACACCAACACTGTAATATAGACAAACCCTAGTTTTCTTACATCTTGGGCAGAAACAGCATCAAGCAGGAGAGGAGTGGCTGGTATCTCCATAATTGTTGGAATTCAGTCTCTATAATGGCCAGGGGGGAGGTCCAGGTGGTGAGGGTAGTAGAATTCTTGTCAAGGGTGTGGGCTGGTGTAACCAAGGGGATGGTGTCATGTTCTGAGGCGCAGCACAGATATACAAAAGGAAATCCTAATTGTAGGATTGGATTTGTAATAAGACTTGGGTTATTTGGCAGGAAAGGTGGAGCAATTAACTTGTGACCATGAATAGTAAATCTATGCTAGTTGTGGCTAGAGAGAGGCATCAAAGTACTGGAAGACAAAAAGACAAAAATGTGAATATAAGTTAATTTTTATTGGTGATAGTATATTATAATATATATTGTTTGATGTTACCACAAAACAATATAGGGACAGTGGGATCACTTGTCACAGTTATGAGTGAGGTGAATTAATTGCACAGGGTGAGGAAGACAAACAGCTGTATCTTCATCTTTGGAAATCAACTCATTTTGAGGGGCAAAAGTAAAAGCAAGAGATTTTTCCTCAAAAGAACCCATCAAAGGCAAAATTGAAAGAGTGTAAATATGGGCATTCACAACATTGCCCCCATTAGAATGGCATTAGGGGGTGGTATTTGTGGAGAAACTTGGCATGAAAATAGGAAAATGGTCAACCACTAGAGAGGAGCTTCACAGTGTACTTCAAACCACACTTGAAGGTAACCTCTAGAGGTTCAATTAATAGGGTATATAAATTATGAATACATTTTCTCATTATGTACTGGTAGTATAGGACATGGTATTCAACCTTGAATTTGGGCAGGGAAGAACATGCAGCATTATCAGGAGAGAGTTCTAACTTGTTGGTTTTGTAAGACAAGGTGTAGACAGAGGCTTAAATATTAATTATGCAATTGAATAAGCACTTGATATAAGCATCAGAGTCCAGGGAATCATCAGAAGAGAGTAGGGGACCTCCTAAGAGTAACAGAGTGGTTGCCTCACGCTCATACAACATAGCAAAGGGGGAGTACCCAATGACACAATGTTTAATAAGGCAGTAGGTGAAGAGGGCAGCAGGAAAGTATAGATCCCAGTCAGCAGCATCTGAATAGGGTAGCTTTCACATTATGAAAACTAAGGTTGAGTTAGCGTGTTCTACAGTCCCATCAGTAGACAGGATGTAGGGATCTGAGAAAGACTGGTGGGACCCTAAAGCCTCTACTACAGATGTTACTAGCCTTGTATTAAAGTTGGATCCATTATCTGACAGTGGTAATTGTGGGAAGCCATATTGATAGAACACATCCTGAAACAAGAAAGTGGCAGTAGTCTTGGCAGTGATGTCCTTGGTAGGGCAAGCCTCTAACCAATTATTGAAGTGCTCAACAGCAAATAGTATAAAGCGGCAACCAGAGAAAGAGCAGGGGAGAGGCCCAAGTGTGTGAATGCTGACAGTATGAAAAGCGTGTTGAGGGGGGACTAGCTTGAACTTGTGCAAGGCGGCTTGAGGTTGCTGGAGCTGGTAGTTGTGGCAACTAGCAATGACATCTGGAATCAGCAGGCAAAGATTTCCCCATAAATAGTTTTTATGGAGCCAGTCATAGATATTGGCAATACCCCTGTGTCCTTTCTCCTTATGAGCTTGAAGCACCACCAAAAGGAAAAACTAGGCCTTACATAAGGCAAGTAGCGGTCTTGTACTTTCTAAAAAAGCTGATTGTCACAAATGAGTGTGTCTTCAGATAATTTAGAAAGGGCAACTCAAAATTCTTCTGTCTTGTTCTCCCATGAAGAAGGATATACAATTAGTTTGTACAACCTGTCAGCCTCAGCAGAGTGTAGAGCAAGGATGAGCATTCTGGACAGTCCATCAGCATTCTGATGTTGAATTCCAGGGCGGTGCAGCACAGTGAAGGCGTAACCTTGAAGGCAGAGAGCCCATTTAGCTAGTTGTCCTTCTGGTTCCTTAAGTTGTTGTAACCATTTGAGAAAAACGTGGCCAGTCACCACAGTGAAATGGGTGCCATAGACGTAATGGCGGAGCTGCTTGACGGCATGCAGCACAGCAAGACACTCTTTCTCTGTAAAGCTATAGTTCTTCTCATGCTTGTTGATAACTTAAGACATATAAGCCATGGGGTGATACACTCCCTCATTGTCTAGATGAGCAAGGATGGCCCCAATGGCCAGATCACTAGCGTCAGTATACAAGATGAACTCTTTATCATAGTTGGGGTATACAAGGATAGGAGATTATTTGAGCTTGGCCTTCACAGCCTCAAAGGATTGCTGTTGGCTATCAGTTCATTCAAAGGGTACTTTCCAGAGGATTTGGACAAGGGGTTCACTTAGTTTAGCAAAGTCAGGGATCAATTGTTGGCAACACCATCATGCCAAGGAATACCTGAACCTCACATAGATTTGTGGGGGCAACATCTTATCAATGGCTTCCACCATATTGTCCATGGGGCGTATTCCAGTCTGAGTGACTTCATGGCCCAAGAACTCAAGTTGTTCCTTAAATAAAGAACATTTGGAGGGTTTGAGCTTCAAACCTGCTTCTTGAATTTTGAGGAAGACAGAATTGAGATGGTCCAAATGATCAGTGAAAGTGGAGCTGAACACTGTTATATTGTCTATATATACAAGTACGCAGGAGAGATTCAGGTCTCATAGAATAGAGTCCATGGCTCTTTGGAATGTATCTGGAGCATTACAGAGTCCTTGAGGCATTTGAGTGGGTTTGTAGAGTCCTTCTGATGTGATAAGGGCAGTCTTTTCTTGGTCTTCTGGGGACAAATTGACCTTCAAGTATTCTGATTCTAAATCAATGGTGGAGAAAACCTTTGAGCCTCTCAATTGCCTAAGAGCATCATCAATTCTTGGCAAAGGGTACAAATCCTTTTTTGTGAGGGAGTTTATGCGGCAATAGTCCATCACAATACAGTGTTCTCTGTCTTTATTTTTAAGGATTAGCAAGGGTGAATACCAGGAACTCTATGAGGGAGCAAGCAGCCCAGCATCTAGTAACTGCTTGATTTACTTAGATACTTGAGCATCTTCCACTTGATTATATTTGTAAGGTTTGGCTTGGAAGGGGGTGCATCAACAGTATCAATCTGGTGAATGACTCTCTTAGCTAAGTCATAGTCTGTACTATTCTTAGCAAAGATGTCAGCAAACTGATCTAGCAATTAAAGCACTTCTATCTGCTGAACTGGAGACATCTGCAGGAAGTCTTGAGCAGTGAACAAGGATAGAAAATGTGGTTTGTCCTCAGGTTGATTGAAGTCCTGAAATGTGCCAAAAGGGTGTAGAGAGATGACATCAGGAGAATTCAGTAGCTTGCCATACCCAAAAACTTGGCCTCTAGACACAGATATAAAAAAGGCTGTTATATCAGCCACCAGAAGCTGGACAGGTTCTTTGAGAGAGACATCTAGAATCCCAAGACATAGATAAGGCTCATTGCGCCCTAAAAAAGGAGGAAAGTATAGTTCCAGGAACGCACATTTGGGTAACTCATAGGGAATTTGGGAGTTCAGAATGACTTGAGAGCCAGAAGGGATGGTTACAGCAGAAGTGGCCAGGAGTGGAATTCCTTCAGAAGCAGGAAGAGCCACAGAGACACTTCATGTTGGACAAATGGGTACAATACTTCAGGGTGAAGACACCAGTTAGGTATTCTAACATACCCATCTTGAGGCGTTTCCTAGGGACTTTGATAGGTTCTTCAAAGATCAGAGGGACTTCATACCCTATAATAGAGAGGTAGCCCTCTTTTTAGTTGATGATCTCATTGTATTCCCTAAGGAATCAGGTACTAACTAGAATATCATAACTCTCATTCTCTAAAACTACAGCAGGTGCAGCTAGGAGTAGTTTACCAAAAAAACATAGGAAGAGCTGAGTATGCTCCTATGGAACAAGTTATGGACAGGCTAGAAGTACCATACAAATGATGATAATTAAGTTCAGGGGCAAGCTTGAGCTTCTTCACAAGCTTGGAGGATACAAAATTAACTGACAGCTCAGTATCCAAAATGGCCTTGATCTTCACCTTTTGGAAAGATATCTTCACTAGAGTAGTGGTATGCCTAAACAGTGTGAAGACAGCCAGGATATCTTGTGCTTCAGCTAGTTCCTTGTCCCATTTTTTGATCATACACCTCAAACTAGGGAACTCCTTGTAGACAGTCTGAAGAGGGAGAGATACTGACATATTTTTAAAGACAGCTTCATCTTCAGAAAACTCTACCAACACAGGCAACCCCTTAGCCTGTGTGAGATAAGGGCAGGAGACAACCTCCTTGGCTTTGGCAAGAGGTTTGGTGGTAGTCATAGTCTTCCCAGAGTGTAGTTTGTAGGGAACAGAAATGATTTTGGGAACTTCTAGAACTAAATATCCATATGAGTTGGAGTCTTAAGTATCCAAATCATCCATGTCTGAATCATTAGAGATGTCATGGAATAATAGCATAATTAAAGGATCTTGGGAATTGGAATGTTCAGAATCTGCTATGGACAGGGGAGTCAGAGGAGACCAGGAGGAACTGTCAACCAAGAACTTCTCCACCTCTAAGAGGGCTGTTCTTTTCTTACCTGCTCTTTAGTATTGGCACCTTCAATCCAAAGATTGATAAAGACATGGGAGTTGTGACCTATTTTTCCACATTTATGACATCCTGGGTGTCTAGGAGGATTCTTTGAGTTAATGGTGAGGATATAAGGGCTGCAGGAAGAAGAACCAAATTGGAGGCTGCTCAATTCTATTGCATGGCAGATACAGAGTGAGTAAGGTGTATGTCCTGTAGTAACATCTTTATACTCTTCATAGTTGAGAGCATGGCCTTGTGAGCTTTAAAGTAAAGGCACATGAGTTATTTAATTTGAGGGCTTGGGTGAAAGCCATGTAGGCTTCATGTGTGGTTAGCTATCTGCTTGTTATCAACTGTTGTCCTTCTATATAGAGCCTATCTGCAAACTCAGCCAATGTCTTCTTTGGTTTGAATGCAATATGCATGAAAGTGTCCTTTTTCACCTCTAGACTGAGGTTACCACCAAACTCATCAATTAGAAGCTATTAAATCTCCTCCCAAGTGTCAATAGTAGGCAGTTCAGGCACAATCACTTCTTGGCAAGTAGGGTGCAAACAGGTCAAAATCTGCTCCTTCTTAACATCATCAGAGGCCCTTTGCATGGCTGTTTTGTAGATAGTCAAGAAGGCCGCAATGGTGGTTGTTTTAGGGTTAAAGAATTTATTGAGTGTAAGTTTGAAGTGAGTTTTGAGGGTAGGTTTACCATTATTGCTATCTAACACATTGATGAGCAGAGAGAAATCAGCTTCAGATTAAGAGGGGGTTGTTGCATCCACAGTTAGCAGATATTCTCCTAAAGGGTAGCCAATGCAGAATTGTAGCAGGAGCTCATGTTATTAGCTTGATCAACATTTTAATCAGAAACATCCAGCTGATGAACATGAAAAGTCACCACAGTAGAGAGTTCTGCTAAGCAAGAGGTTGAAGAAGGTCCCACTAAGAGACAGGGGGAGAACCTGTCATTTACAGAGTCTTTAACTCACTCATTTCTTGAACATTCTTGTCAAAACTGAGGTGATCCTGCTTCAGATGTTCCACTTTATTGGCTAGAGCAATCAACTCCCTAGCACATTAGATTTGAGGGTTCCCTGGCAGTCCAGGGCAGCAGCTATCTCCATCAGTGACCCCAAATGGTCTAGTGACAGTTGCCACAGTCTCGCGTAGAACCACAACTTCTTGTTGTAGAGAAGCAACTTGTGTGTTGTCAAAGCAAGCACTTGAGGGTTTAGCTGAGGAGGGTCTACTAGGCATCCTTGACTACAAGTGGATGCAGATAGCTCTTGAATAGTGTTCCATAGCTTCTGTTCCTTATCCATCAAGTCATCAGACAGAGGAGAAGAAGGGGCATCCACCTTAGATGCAGATAACTTGTCCACTTGGGCTTAGAGCTTTGCAATGAAAGCAGCAGAAGTAGTTCTATCTTGAGCAAACTCTTCCTTCAACTCATGGAGACCTTGAGCAGTGTGCACCGCAACCTTCTGTAGCTGGTCAAAGGAGTAGGCACTGAACTTATTAAGTTGTTTCACAAGTTGTTTGAAATCAGAGAGGTAGGCGTTCAGGGTGGAGTCCACTTGGGGTTTCCAGGGCTGCTGTAACTGATGGAATTAATGCAGATGCTCCCTGACATGTTCAGGGATAGACAAGCGTACCTTCTCAATGAAGGCAACCAGACAAGATTGGGAAGCAATTGAATCACGTTGGTTATCAGACACCAGAGAGAACAGGGAGTGAACCCACTGCTGATAAGCGGCAAACTGGTCCCAATGTTTGATTAAATCTGCTTTAAGGGACAAGATTTACTGAACGTGAAGCCCCAACACCATTTTGGTGATTGGCCAAAGCAGTTTGGACAAAGTACAAGAGCAGATGGTAAGTAGAACCGGCCTCTGAGAGAATATGATGCAAGAATTGTGGGGCAACCATTAACCTGTAATATTCTGCTCAATTAAACTGTAGTTGAATGCTGGGAATAACCCCATTGTAAGCTATCCCAAGGGCTACCACCATGAAATGTTCCAAGTCAGGGGTATCCATAGGGTAAGCTACTAGGCGCAGACCATTTTCTAAGTTTAAGACGGCGGTGACAATAGATGGGTCCAAGATGTCCTCTTCAATAGGAGGACTGATAATTTCAAGTGAAGACAAATCCTGTAGCAGGGGAGGAGAAGGACCTGAAAAGTAGTGGTAAAAGAGGTAACTAAGGGGCTTGAAGACCATAAAGTGAGCACCATTTTTGTTGTGTTCTGAGGTGCAGCACAGACACACAACAGGAAATCCTAACCTTAGGATTGGATTTGTACTAAGTCTTGGTTAGTTAGCAGGGAAGGTTACTGGATTACCTTGTGGCCCTGAATGATTAATCTCTACTAGTTGTGATCAGAGAGAGGCGCCAAAGTATTTGAAAACACAAATACAGAAATGTTAATAGAACTTAAATTTTATTATTGATAGCAAGTTATAATATATATTGCTTGATGTTACCACAAAAATATAGGGACAGTGTGATCACTTGCCACAGGTATGAGCGGTGTCATGAATTCCGCTATTCACACTGTTTCAATTTTGTCTTTGTTGGGTTATTTCAAGGATGAATCCCTTGATTTTTCCTTTGCTCCTCAAAATGAGCCTTTTTCCAAACTAGGGAATTCAACTGTTTGGTTTACTGATTTTTCTTGACTCACTTGCCCCGCTCATGCTTGTGGCAAGTGATCCTACTGTCTTAGTATTGTTTTGTGGTATTACTAAACAATATATTCCAATTCTTTATTCACAATAAAATTTAAGTTCTATTCACATTTCTGTCTTTGTGTTTTCAAGTACTTTGGTGCCTCTCTCTAGCCACAACTAGTAGAGATTAATCATTCAGGGCCATAAGGTGATCCAGTAACCTTCCCTGCCAACTAACCAAGACTTAGTACAAATCAAATCCTAAGGTTAGGATTTCCTGTTGTGTGTCTGTGCTGCAACTCAGAACACAACAAAAATGGTGCTCACTTTATGGTCTGCAATCCTCTTGGTTATCCCTTTTGCCACCACATTTTCAGGTCCATTGCTTCCTCATATACAAGAGCTATCTTCACCTGAAATCACCAGTTCTCCTATTGAGCAGGACATCACCAACCTGCCTATTGTCCCCACTGCATTGAACCTCAGAAATGATCCCTGTCTAGCAGCATATCCCATGTGTACCCCCAACCTAGAACAAATCAAGGCCATTGCACTTGGAATAGCCTGTGATGGGGACATCCCTTGCCTTCAGTTAATTTCAATTGAGCAGAAACTATATTTGATTGTTGCTCTGCAATTTCCACAACTCTCCTTGCAGCGGCTGACTCTGCTGAGCATCTACTGTCATCCTTTGTGCAGCCTGCCTTAGCTCATCACCAAATGATTTTGGGGCTTCACGTCCAAGAAATTTTATCTCTTCAAGCAGCTGTAATCAACCATTGGGACCATTTTGCCGCTTATCAGCAGTGGGTTCACTCCCTGTTCTCCTTGGTATCTGATAACCAACGCAACTTCATTACCTCTCAGGCTTGTTTGGTTACTTCTATAGAACAAATGCACCAGCCCATCCCCAAGTACTTCAGAGAGCAGCTACATGAGTTTCATCAATTGCAACAGCCTTGGCAAACTCAAGTAGACTCTACCCTGAATGCCCAACTATCTGATTTTGAACAACTTGTACAGCAACTCAATGCATTTAGTTCTTACTACTTTGAACAATTGCAACAGGTAGTGGATCTTGCTGCTAGAGGTCTCCACAATTTCCAAAAAGAGGTTGATCAGGAGAGGGCTACTACAGCTGCTGTAATTGTCAAGCTTTAAACTCAAGTAAATGAGTTGTCTACGCCCAAGCCAGATGTTTCTCCTTCTCCTCCATCTGATGAACCTTTGGATAGAGAAAAAAAGCTATGGAACACTATTCAAGAGCTATGTGCTTTCATTTGTAGTCAAGGATGCCCAGCAGACCCTCCACAGCCAGACCCTCAGGTGCTTGCTTTGACAAAACAAGTTGCTGAGCTAAAGCAGGAAGTTGTTGCTCTACGTGAGACTATGGCAACTGTCACTACCCCAGTTGAGGTCATCAACAGAGATGACTGCTGCCCTGGACTTCCAGGGAACTCCCAAATTTAATGTGCTAGAGAGTTGATTGTTTAGCCAATGAAGTGGACCATCTGAAGCAGGACCACTTCAGTCTTGACAGGGGTGTTCAAGAAATTAGTGAGCTAATCAATTTTATAAACAGGTTTGCCCTTTAACTCTCAGTGGGACCTTCTTTAACCTCCTGGTTGGCTGAGCTTTCTACTGTGGTAACTAATTGTGGTCAACAATTATATTTTATCAAAGGATCAACTGAACTGGCCAATAATTTGGGTGCCCACACTTCTGAGACCTTGACTACTCTTGAAGAGAGTGTTTGCCAGCTGTGAGCACAACAGCCCCCTTCTGAATATGAAGTAGAATTTTCCCCGCATATAAATATACTTGATAAAAACAATGGTGGTCTAACTCCCAAAGCACACTTCAAGCCCACCTTTAAGCAAGTCTTTAACCCCAGAACCTCAACCATTGCAGCTTTCCTAACTATATATCAAACTGGCATGAGACAAGCATCAGATGAGATTAAGAAGGAACATATTCTGACCTGTCTATACCCGGCTTGCCAGGAGGTGGTGGTGCCTGAACTACCCACCATTGAGACGTGGGAAGATATGAAGCAGCTTCTGATCAATGAGTTTGGTTGTAACCTTAGCCTGGAAGTAAAAGAGGACGCTTTCATGTACATTACTTTCAAACCTAAGGAAACTCTAGCTGAATTTACAGATAGATTCTACATGGAAGGACAATAACTGATAACAAGAAGACAATTGATGACCCATGAAGCTTACATGGCCTGCGCTCAAGGTTAACCAACTTCTGTGCCTCCATTTCAAAGCCCATAAGGCTATACTTTCCTCCATGAAGAGCATAAAAACGTTTTTATAGGATATGCATCTTAACCATTCTTGAGCGTTTGTTTGGGAGAATTGTACTGCTTTTACCTCTGGTTTGTCTTCCTGTGGTCCTCACATTCTTACCATAAACTTGCAAAATCCTCCTTGACGCCAAGGTTACCATAACTGTGGGCAGATAGGTCACCATACTTGAGTCTGCACCAACCCCCGGGTTGAAGGAGCTGATCCAAAAGAGCAGGCAGGAAAAGGGCAGTCAACCTAGAGGCAGAGATGCTCTTGGTTGACTTTCTTCCCAGTCTCTTCCAATTCCCCCATCTATAGTAGACTCTGAGTACGCTGATACTGAGGCTCCTCCCATTCTGCTATTATTACATGATATTTCTGATGACTCCAACATAGATGATTCAGACATTGAAAATTCTGATGCCTATGGGTATTCAGTTCTTGCTGTCCCCAAAACTATTGTGATCCCTTATAAGTTACTCTCTGGGAAAAGTACAACAACTGCCAAGCCTCTGTCTGAAGCCAAAAAAGTTGACTCTTGTCCATACCTCACTCAAGCTAAGAGGTCCCCTGTGCTTTTAGAGTCATCCAAAGAAGCTGCTGAAGTTGCTGACACTATATTCAAGAATTTTTCAGTCTTTATTCCTCTCCAGACTGTCTATAAGGAGTTTCCAGGCTTGAGATGCATGATTAAAAAGTGGGAAAAGAGATAGAAAAAGCCCAGGACATCCTGGTTGTCCTCCCTCTCTTTGGTTGTACTACCACATGTGTGGAAATATCCCTCCAAAAGGTGAAAGTCAAGGCCGTCTTGGACACTGGAACTCTTGTTAATGTTGTCTCCTCAAAGCTTGTCAAGAAGCTTAATCTTGCCCCCAACCTTAATTACTATCAGTCTTATGGTACAGCTGGATTGTACATGACTTGTGCTGTAGGGGCATAATATGCTCTCCCTATTCAGTTTGGCAAGCTACTCTTAGCTGCGCCTGACGTGGTCCTGGAGAATGAGAGTTACAATCTTCTAGTCAATACCTAATTCTTTATGAAGAACAATGTGATCATCAACTAAAAAGAGAGCTACCTCTCTATTATAGGGTATGAAGTCCCTCTGATCTTTGAAGAACCTATCAAAGTCCCAAGGAAATGCCTCAAGATGTGTGTTAGAATAACCTACTGGCACCTTCACTTTGAAGTACTGTACCCATTTGTTCAACATGAAGTGTCTTCCTGTGGCTCTCTCTGCATCTGAAGGGTTTCCTCTCCTTGCCACTTCTGCTGGAACTGTTTCCCCTGGCTCTCAAGCCATCTTGGACTCTCAGATATCATATTAGTTGCCTGAATGCACATTACTAGAGCTGTACTCTCCTCCCTTGCTAGGACACAATGAACCCTACCTCTGTCCTGGGATCTTCAATGTCTCTCACAAAGATCCTGTCCAGTTATTGGTATCCAACTTAACAGCTCTCCCCATAACTGTGTCCAGAGGCCAGGTTGTTGGCTATAGCAAGCTGTTAAACACTCCTGATGTGTTATTTCTAAATCCCTTTGGCACTTTCCAGGACTTCAACTTACTGGAAGACAAGCCACAATTCCTATCTCTGTTTACTGCTCAGGATTTCCTGCAACTGTCTCCAGTCAAACAGAAAGAGGTACTCAACCTTTTAGATCAGTTTTCAGATATTTTTTCTAAAGATAGCACTGATTTCTGGCCTAGCTAAAGGATTTATTCAACAAATCAATACTGGTGATGCTCTCCCCTTCCAAACTAAACCTTACCGCTGTAGTTGGGTAGAGGATGCTTAAGTGTCTAAGGAATCCACACAGCTATTAGATGCTGGGTTACTTGCTCCTTCCCAAAGTCCATGGGACTCCCCTTTGCTCATCTTGAAGAAGAAGGATAGAGGTCATTACATTGTGATGGACTATTGATAGTTAAATTCTTTAACCAAGAATGATTCTTACCCCTTGTTGCGTATTGATGATGCACTTTGCCATCTTGGAGGCTCTAAATTCTTCTCAGCTATGGACTTGGCTTCTGGCTATTGACACGTTGACCTCTCTCCTGAGGATAGGCAAAAAGCTTCACTTATCACTTTGGAAGGGCTGGTTGAGCCTAATCATATTCCACAAGGACTATGCAATGCCTCTTCTAACTTCTAACGGGCCATGATTCCATTCTTTGTGATCTGAAGCTTTCATGTGTCATAGCGTACTTGGATGATATAAAATTATTCAGTGCAGCCTTTAATGATCACCTGGACCACCTAAAGAAAGTGTTCCTAAAATTCAAGAGGCTGGCCTCAAATTGAAGCCATCTAAGTGTGCTTTCTTCAAGGAGTGTCTTGAATTATTGGGTCTTGAAGTAACTCAGACTGGGATTTGTCCCACGACCAAGAAAGTTGAGGCCATCAACAAAATGCTTCCACCTACTAATCTTTGAGAAGTATAAGTATTTATGGGCATGATGGTTTACTACAGACAGTTTATCCCTGATTTGCTGACACTAGTGAGCCTCTAGTCCAACTGTTACACAATTTCCCCTTCAAATTGACCACTAGTCAACAACAGACCTTTAAACTCTTAAGCATAAACTCAAAAAGGCTCCTGTCTTGGTGTATCCTGACTATAATAAGGGGTTCATCCTCTGTTCCAATGCTAGCAACCTAGCTATTGGGGCCATCCTGGCCCAACTAGATGATGAGGGAGAAGATCACCCTGTAGTGTATACTTCTTGTTTACTTAAAAAGCATGAGAAGAACTATAGTGTCACTGAGAAAGAATGCCTCACTGTATTGCATGCACTTAAGCAATTTTGCCATTACGTTTACGGCACTCATTTTACTGTGGTCACTGACCACGCTTTGCTCAAGTAGTTGTAGCAGCTCAAAAAACCAGAAGAAAAACTAGCTAGATGGGCCCTTTGCCTGCAGGGCTAAGACTTAACAGTGCTACATTGTCCTGGGATCTAACACCAAAACACTGATAGATTGTCCCAAATGCCTATCCTTGCTCTACACCTTGCTGAAGCTGATCAATTATATGAACCAATTATATCCTTTTTCCTGGAAGAACAGGACTGAAGAAATTTGAACCACCCTGTCTAAGCTATCTGAGAACACTCTCATTTGCAACAACCAGCTTTTCAAAAAGGTGCATGATCAATACCTTCCCTATGTACACCCTAGCCTTTGCCTTTTGTTGGTGCTCCAAGCTCATAAGGAAACTGGAAATAGAAGTATTGCCAAGACCTATGACTGGCTCAAGAAGAACCATTTCTGGGAGAACCTCCACTAGCTGATTCCAGACATTATTACTAGTTGTCATGACTGTCAGCTACAACAACCTTGAGCTACCTCTCATCAGTTTAAGCTAGTCCCTCCACAGCACGCCTTTCACACTGTCAGTATTGATGCTGTAGGGCTTCTACTTTGCTCTTGCTCAGGCTGCCACTTCATCCTGATTGCTGTTGATCATTTCAGCAAATAGGTAGAAGCTTGCCCTACTAAGGATATCACTGCTAAGACAACTGCTGCCTTTCTGCTGCAAGATGTATTCTATTGTCATGGCTGTCCTCAAGTGTTGTTGTCAGAAAATAGAACTAACTTCAATGCTAAGTTGGTGACTTCTGTAGTCAAGGCCCTGGGATCTAATCAATCCTTATCAGCTCCCTATAATCCCTCCACTAACAGGACTGTGGAGTGTGCTAATTTGACCTTAGTTTCCATCATGAGAAAACTCACTTACTCTGATGCTGCAAACTGGGATCTATACTTACCTGCTGCTCTCTTTGCCTATTGCCTCAGTAAACATTGTGTCACAGGGTATCCCCCCTTTACTATACTATATGGGTGCAAGGCCACCACTCTGTTGCTTTTGGGCCCCCTACTCTCTTCTTAAAAAGCCATAGATCCTGATGCCCACATCAAAAATTTGGTCAACTACATACTTGACATAGAGGCCACTGTGTATACCTCTGCATATAAGACCAAGATGCTTGAGCTCTCTCCTGACAATTCTAGATGTTATCCCCTGCCTGAGTTTAGCATTGGAGACCATGTTCTCTATTATCAGCATAGAGTAGGAGGACACACCCTCAAGCTAGCTATGTTATGGGTTGGGACTTTAGAAGTAACCTTCAAGCGCAGATCAAAGTACACTGTAAAACTTCTCTCCAGTGGTTGTCCATTTTCTTGAGTGCATACCAAGTTCCTCCACAAGTAATAACTCCTTAAGGCCAATCTAGAAGGGGGCAATGTTGTGAATGCTGCTATTCACACTGTTTCAATTTTGCCTTTTTTGGGTTATTTCAAGGACAAATTCCTTGCTTTTGCCTTTTCTCCTTAAAATGAGCCTGTTTCTGAACTAGGGAATTCAATTTCTTGGTTTCCTGATTCTTGGCAGCTTGCTTGCCCCACTCATGCTTGTGGCAAGTGATCCTACTATCCATTTACTGTTTTTTGGTATTGTTAAATAATATATATTCTAATTGTTTATTCCCAATAAAATTTAAGTTATATTCAAATTTCTGTTTTTGTGTTTTCAAGTACTTTGGTGCCTCTTTCTAGCCACAACTAGTAAAGATTAATCATTCAGGGCCACAAGATAATTCAGTAACCTTCCCTGCCAACTAACCAAGACTTAGTACAAATCCAATCCTAAGGTTAGGATTCCCTGTTGTGTGTCTGTGCCACGTCTCAGAACATGACAAGTGAGGTGAGTGAATTGCACAGGGCAAGGAAGACAAACAGCTGTATTTATGTCTTTGTAAATCAACTCATTTTGAGGGGCAAAGGCAAGATATTTGTCATTAAAAGAGCCCACCAAAGACAAAATTAGAAGAGTGTGAATATGAGCATTAATGATATATGAGAGCAGGACCAGGCAGGTAGAGGAAGGTGCAATAATATTGTGTTGTTTATTCATGTAGAGATGTAAACAGAATAATTATATTGATGCAAAAATAAACAATTCCTGAAATTAAATAATTAATCCTGGGCATAAAAACGGTTATTATGATTTTACCAGTAAATACTGCTTTCCTTCTTCACTACTTATAATTACCTGTAATAACTTAGTATTTTGCTCCATCAGAGGTCTGGTAACAATAACTTCAATGACATTGATAATTTTGTTTTGAAAACCTGCATGTTGGGGTCTATGGATGGGTGCAGATTGGCTGCTTCTTCATGATGATGGGTTGGCTGCAGCTTGCCAAGGTGCTACAGCTATTAATAGAACCCACAAGGAATCTGTTGCATGATTTCTAAATTGAGCAATTGCTGGTAAAATTTACTATTTCCTAATATAAGGAGGACCCAATTTTGTGTTTAATGTTGATCCCAGGGGTTTGCGGCATTTGGGCCTTGCAAACCCCTGGTCATTTGTGGTCAAAAAGGGGGGTTTCCTCTTGAAAAGCAATTGGTAATTGTTTCCACACAGTTTTTTGTGCTATATCTAGCCAGGCTAGTTGATTGTCTTGGGAATTCTGGGAACTGACAGACTTAATCAATAAAATACCATATCCCAACATACCAGAAATGGAGAAGGACAAGAAGAAGTCAGGTTTTATTTCCTGTCTGAGTACACAATATTGCACATGCTAGAAATTTTAAAGAAAAAGTATCTAATCTTACCAGTAATTCCTCTGTCATCCTGTCCCACGTGTGTCAGGGACCCACTTGGCAGGGAACAAGTTCCCTAGTTGGTGAGCCAAGGCCCCAAAATTAAGCCCTGCAATGGCTGAACCAATGGGCACAGAAACCATGGCAAGATGGCCCAAGTGACCTAAGTACGCAAATCTTCCCATCAGGGAGCTGAAACAACCCAGAAGATAGTACCCTATCATGTACAACAACAGATAAAATGAATCTTGAGGCCGTACCAACAACGGTTTGACAGGTGGAGGAGTAGAATGGCAGCCATAGTGAAACTTTTGTCCTCAATGACCAGAGGGATACTTGAACCATCTGTTGGCCAAGGACTCCTTCTGATGGGCATCATTTGGTGAGGAGTTTTGCCAGTCAATAGTGGGAGTGGGATTCTCAAGACCTTTTACTATTGTAAAAGGGAGACTAGAAACCACCACAGGAAATAAATTCCCTTCATGGCTTCAAATATTTTACCAAGAAATATGTGTGTCAAGATAGGATAAGAAATATTCTTTATTGTTGGAACATTTAAAATGAAAGAAAGTTTGGAGCTTATATAGTCTTGAAAATAAGGCTGAATATTGGAGAGGAGTTTGGAAAATGAAAATGATTTACATGAGTAATTCATTTTAAAGGTATTTGTTTTAAAGGCAACTTAAATAGTTGCTTAATAAAAGCCAAACTGGGGTGGTGTAGATATAAGCATAAAAAAGATCTCACACTGATATGGCTAATTAAGCAGTACATAGTTAGATGATCAAGCAACTTAAGATGCGGAGCCTGATCTAACAGCGTAGGGAATGGCTTTTGGATTGTCTGGCGCAGCCAATCAAACAGAGAGCGGTAAGTGACGTTGCCAGTCATATTATTAACTTTTTTGAGTTCAAAAGACGTTTTGAAAGAGAAAACCAATTGAATTAAATGATTATAAAAATGTAAATTAAAGATATGCGGTGATTCTGTGCTAACAATCCATCCAACATTAGGGTCCCTGGTTCAAATCTGGCTATGTCAAGGTTTAAAACCCAAATTATTGTTGTTAACATTGTTGTCTGGTGTCTCTAACTGGTTGTCCCCTAACCATTTGTTTAACAATAAAATAGATTCAGGAAGGTAATTCCTGACACTATCCTCCCCATGAAGGTCCTCCCCTCCCAGAAAAACCTTATAGTAGGAAAGGTCTTCTGGTGCGTTCTCTAGGTTCTCTTTGGGTTCCCAGGAATTGGATTCTACCTCATAGCCCTTCCACTTTACCAAGTATTGACATTTGCCTCAAGAGATGCGGTGATTCATGATGTCTTCTACTTCCAACTCTGGAGTATGATTTAAGATGACAGGAGGAGGGTCCTTGTGGATTATATCCAAGAGTAATCCCTTGATTTTAGACAGAAGACTAATGTGGAACACGTCATGGGCAGAGGAGCCTTTGAGGGCTTGAGTAGGAAGTTAACATCATATTGCCGCTCAATGACCAGCAGGGATCTAATCTTCTTTGGTCCTAACTTCCTTCCCAGAATACCAAGGTTAAGATTCTTGGCATTGAGAAAAACGTAGTCTCCCACTTGGATGTCTTCAGGTGTTCTTTGATATTTATCAGCTTGGGTCTTATACTGCAGAATGGTCTTTTCCAGTTGTGTCTTGACTTGTTGATTCTTGAGTAAAGAGTTTTCCCATTGGTGCACAGAAAGAATAGTGTCTTTGGTTACAGGGTCAGGAAGGTCTTCAGGGTTATAGCCATAGTTAGCAAAGAAGGGGGATACTCCAATAGAATTATGGTGATTGGTGTTATAACATAGTTGGGCAAGTGGAAGTAAGGTTACCCAATCATCCTGTTGTAAGTTCACATAGTTTCTGAGAAAACCTTCCAGCACTTGGTTAACCCTTTCTTTCTGTCTGTTGGTCTGAGGGTGAAAGGATGTAGATATGAGAGTTTTAACACATAATGCCTTCATTAGGAGCTGTCAGAACTTGGATGTGAATTGAGTACCTTGATCCGAGATGATGTTGTTGGGAATTCCGTGGTTGGCAATTACATGAGTGAAGAGCATGTTGGCAGTGTCTTCTGCTGTTGCGTGCTTGAAGGGGGTAAAGATTGCATATTTGGTTAGCCAATCTACTACCACAAAAATGCCAGTCATGTTGTCACTTTCTGGAAGGTCCACAATAAAATCCATGGAGATGGAGTACCAAGGACAAGGAGGAATAGGCAGTGATTTGAGTAATCCTTGGGGCTTCATGGTGGAGGGTTTATTATGGCCGCAAAATACACACGTGGAGATATATTGAGCCACCAATTTCTTCATATTAGGCCACCAGTATCTTTGTTGGATTCTCTTGACTTTATTGAGGATGCCTCCATGTCCTGTGAGAGGGGAGTCGTAGAAGCTTTCCAAGATTGTTTGTCAGTGTTCATTGGTTGGTACATAAAGACTTCCCTTCTTTGACCAAGATCTGTTCTTTAGTGCAAGCCCAGTGGGAATGTTCTCCTTATTCAGGAATTGGGATGCTATTATGTCCTGGTCCAAGATGGATAGATAAGATAAGGCCATGATGTGAGAGAGGAACTGATCTTCAGAGAGTATAGCCTGTTCATTGTGTTTAACATAGGACTGGCTTGTGTCATCCAAGTCTTCTTGTCTACTGATGACGTCTGGTACTATATTCTGGTGTACTGGAGTGTAACTTATCTTGAAGTCAAAGGCAAGAAGGTCTATAACCCATTGTGCCAGACGTGGGTTAACCTTTCTCTTTTCAGTGAAGTAGAGTAGGTTTTTATGGTCAGTTCTGATTTGCACAGTGAATTTACTTCCTTCCAAGTAGTGAAGCCAGTGGTCCAAGGATTTGACAATGGAAAATAGTTTCTTCTTGTACACGTGGTAATTTCTCTCTTGATCAAGCAGCTTATAGGAGTAGAACGCCACAGGGTGGAGTTCACTATCCTCCCCAAGCTACAGTAACACCCCTCCTAGGGCAAAGTCGGAGGCGTCTGTGTCCAAAAAAAATTGACGTTCAGGGTCTGGGCAGAGAAGGACAGGGGCCAAGGTGAACCACTTCTTGAGGGGTTCAAACGCCAGATCAGCTTCAGGTGACCAGACAAAGGGGACCTTTTTGGAGATAAGGTGTGTGAGAGGGAGAGCGGTAGCAGAGAAATCCTTGATAAACTTGCGGCAAAAACTTGCTAGGCCTAAGAAGCCGCGAAGCTTGGTATGTGTTGTAGGTCTAGGCCAGTCCAGAACCGCCTGTATCTTGGAGGGAGCAACTGTAAACCCTCCTGGGTTAATCTTGTACCCAAGGAACTCAATCTTGGTGACAAAAAACATGCATTTTTCTAGCTTACAGAACAAACAGTTGTCAATAAGTAATTGGAGGACCTCTTGTAGATGTTTTGTGTGGTCTTCCTTGTTCTGTGAGTATATCAGAATGTTGTCAAGATAGACAGCCACACACACGTCAAGTAGAGGGAAGAGTACCTCACTCATTAGGCCTTGAAAGGCTGCAGGGGTGTTACTCAAACCAAAGGGCATTACAAGGTATTCATAAAGCCCAAAGGGAGTGCAAACTACCATCTTCTATTCATGACCTTCAGCAATACATATTTGGTTATAAGCACTGCAGAGGTCTAGTTTAGAAAAAACCTTGTAGTGAGTAAGTTGGTCAGTCAGGGGCTCTGCAGATGGTAAGGGGTTTTGGTTCTTAATGGTTATGGCGTTTAGTTTGGTGAAGTCCACAACTGATCTCAACGTCCCATCTGCTTTCCCTACAAAGAACATGGGCAATGAACATGGGGATTTGGATCAATGTATAAACCCTTTTGCTAAGTTTTCATCAAGGTATGCCTTCATTGCAATTCCATGTGCTTGGTTCATGGGGTAAAGTTTTCCCCAGGTGGGGGAGGAGCCTGGTATCAAGTCAATTCTAAGATTAGATGGTCTTCTTTCAGGAAGGACAGAGTAGAGCTCCTTGCTAAATGCAGTTTTTAAGTCTTGAATTTCCTCTGGAATAGAATCAGGTGCTGGACTCCCCACAAGGAGTAGAGAGTTTAAGTACACCGTGAAGTTCTTTGTACTTTACAATACAGTTTTTTGAGAGGCACCATGGTTGGTTGTCCGTGGGAGTGAAGCGTGACTGAGTTGGTGTCCCAATTGAACTGTAACTTGGCTCCCTGACACCAGGGAAATCCCAAAACTAACAGGAAGGCCAAGTTGGAGAGAGTAGAGGTGGATAAGTGGTATGGGTTGTTCCCCACCTGAGCGTGGAAGGGTTTGGTTAGGCGTCCTACCTGGGCGTGGGTACCTTCAGCAAGTCTAACAGAGGCTAGTCCTGAGGTCTCAAAACCTAGCAGAGTCAAAAGATCTTGATCAATGAAATTCCCTATTGCTCCCGTGTCAATCAGTGCGTAGCTGACTGTAGTGGCAAATTTGTGGTCTAGAAAAACAGGCAAAAGAGCAGAAGAATGAGTGGAAGATTTATTGGCATCTGTGGTTGAAAGTAGATGGCCTGAAGCAGATTGTTCTTGGAGAGTGCCTGGAAATCCTTGGCGGAATGACCTGATTGCCCACAGTAGAGACACAGTCCTTTGCAAACTCAATGTTGTTTCTCTTTGGGGGCCAGCTGGTGCCCTCCCTGGGTTTAGGAACTAATCCTTTGGGCACCTCATCAGGGGATGGTAAGTTATGGGCAGGCAGTGTCTTGGTATTGTTCCAAGAAGGAAGCTGTTTTACCTTGGAGGACCATTTCAAAATTTCTTTGGTAAGATCAGAAAACTTGTCAGGTAGTACATGATGGGCCAGCAAGTTCTTGAGTTCTGGAGACAGTTTCTTCTGAAAGAGGTAGCAAGCTTTGGCATCAGTCATCCCAATTGCTTCCTTGAGGCAAGAAAATTCTTCAATATAGTCCTTGGTAGCCATTCTGCCCTGATATAAGGCCATTATGCGGTCTTTGAGTTCTTCTGTGGTTTGTGCTGGCACTACAGTGGATAACAAGGAGTTGCAGAAGGCAGGGTAGTTGTTTAATAACTTCTTTCCTTGAAGGGTGGCTTTGGAGTACCAGACGTGGGCCTTGCCTGTGAGCTTTTTGGCCACACAGTGCACCTTCTGTGCTTCAGTCTGGAATTGTGCAGGAGATGTTTTGAAAAGTGACTGTGAGAAAGCCAGAAGCATAAGGATCTTGTTTCCTTCATTGTTTCTGGGGGAGACGTCTGAAATCTGGTCTAGTACCACGGTTTGGTTCTGAACCTGTTGAGGAGCAGTTGTGCTGGAGGCAACGGTAGTCTGGGTCTGAAGAAAGAGGCAAACCAAACAATAGGTGGTAAGGCTAATGATGGCGGTAATTAACGTGACTACCAAACTCTTGATGAGTGCAGTATACAGCAGGTAGCTTGCAGGGGTTGGTTATGAACTTATAAGTAAGAAGCTCAAGATGGGTTCCAACAAACTGTCAGGGACCCACTTGGCAGGGAACAAGTTCCCTAGTTGGTGAGCCAAGGCCCCCAAATTAAGCCCTGCAATGGCTGAACCAATGGGCATAGTAACCATGGCAAGATGGATCAATTGACCTAAGTCCACAAATCTTCCCATCAGGGAGCTAAAATGACCCAGAAGATAGTACCCTATCATGTACAACAACAGATAAAATGAAGCATGAGGCCGTATCAACAAAGGTTTGACAGGGGGAGGAGTAGAATGGTGGCCATAGTGCAGCTTTTGTCCCCAATGACCAGAGGGATACTTGAACCATATGTTGGCCAAGGACTCCTTCTGATGGGCATCATTTGGTGAGGAGTTTTTCCAGTCAATAGTGGGAGTGGGATTCTCAAGACCTTTTATCATTATAAAAGGGAGACTAGAAACCACTACAGGAAATAAATTCCCTTCATGGCTTCAAATAAGTTACTAAGAAATAGGTGTATCAAGATAGGATAAGAAATATTCTTTATTGTTGGAACATTTAAAATGAAAGAAAGTTTGGAGCTTATATAGTCTTGAAAACAAGGCTGAATATTGGAGAGGAGTTTGGAAAATGAAAATGATTTACATGAGTAATTCATTTTAAAGGTATTTGTTTTAAAAGCAACTTAAATAGTTGCTTAATAAAAGCCAAACTGGGGTGGTGTAGATATAAGCATAAAAAAGATCTCACACTGATATGGCTAATTAAGCAGTACATAGTTAGATGATCAAGCAACTTAAGATGCGGAGCCTGATCTAACAGCGTAGGGAATGGCTTTCAGATTGTCTGGCGCAGCCAATCAAACAGAGAGCGGTAAGTGACGTTGCCAGTCATATTATTAACTTTTTTGAGTTCAAAAGACGTTTTGAAAGCAAAAACCAATTGAATTAAATGGTTATAAAAAGGTAAATCAAAGATATGAGGTGATTCTGTGCTAACAATCCATCCAATATTAGGGTCCCTGGTTTGAACCTGGCTATGGCAAGGTTTAAAACCAAAATTATTATTATTTTTATTGTTGTCTGATGTCTTTAACTGGTTGTCCCCAAACCATTTGTTTAACAATAAAATAGAGTCAGAAAGGTAATTCCTGATACGTTGTGGGTGTCCTTGAAGACTTTGGGGCCTCCTGGTGCTCTAACAAGACTGATATCCCGCTGACCATGGAAAAAACCTTTGCAACAACCTTGCTAAAAAATAAAGAAGTACACTATATAATAAATTTTTGTGTTCTTGGCCCTGTTTTCAGGACAGATACTTCACTTAATTGTTTACCTAGGTCTTATCATAATGATGGGGATTAAAGCAAAGGCACACAGCACTCTTGATATTACAATCAAAACCTGACCAAGCGCAATAATATCTCAACAGAAAGAAGATTGCTTGTCTACAGCTCAATTGAACATGTTATCCAAGATGCAGTTATTCTTGCAGCCATCTATGATATTTCTGCTTCCATGGAAAATATTCTTTTGCTCAATTGTATTGTAGTGTTGCTGTATTCAAGTTGCCGCAAGTTATATAGTCTGAGAGCCATGTCAACATACACCTTAGCCATAGAAATTTCCAGTTTATTTCTAAAAAGTTACTAGAATTCCACTTATTAAACCTGTTGTGAATGCCGCCATTGACCATGTTTTGATTTCACCTTTGTTGGGTTATTTTGAGGACAAATCCCTCTTTCCCTTTGCCCTCTGAAATGAGGCTGGCTCTGAATTGGGAAATACAATTGTTTTGTTTCCTAATTCTGCGCAACTCACTTGCCCCACTCATGCTTGTGGCAAGTGATCCTACCGTTCATCTACTGTTTTGTGGCAAAGATATAAAGTATATAATCCCAATCTTTATACCCAATAAAATTTAAGTTCTATTCACATGTTTGTCTTTGTGTCTCCACGTACTTTGGTGCCTCTCTAGCCATGTCTAGCAGATATTATTCATTCAGGGCCACAAGGTAATCACATAGCCTTCCCTGCCATTCTAACCAAGACTTAGTAAAAATCCAATCCTAAGGTTAGGATTCCCTGTTGTGACTCTGTGCCACGCCTTAGATCACAACAAAAATGGTGCTCACTACAGGGACTGTAAGCCCCTCAGTTATCCCTTTTGCAACAATGTTTTCAGGACCTTTGCCTCCTCCCATACAAGAGCCAACTTTGCCTGAAATTACCAGTTCTTCTATTGAGGAAGACTTCACCAACCTGCCTATTGTTCCTATTGTTCTGAACCTCAGGAGTGGTCCCTGCTTAGTGGCCTACCCTTTGGGTACCCCTGACTTAAAACAAGTCATAGTGGTAGCCCTTGGGATAGCCTGTGATGGAGCCATCCCTTGCCTCCAGCTTCAGTTCAGCCAAGCAAAATACTGCAAATTGATTATAGCCCCACAATTTCCACAGAATCTTCTCTCAGCAGCTGGCTCTGTTGAACACTTATTGTCATCCTTTGTACAACCCACCTTAGCCCATCATCAAATGGTTTTAGGGCTCCACATTCAGGAGATCTTTTCTCTACAAGCTGCCATCACTCATCACTGGGATCAGTTTGCGGCCTACCAGCAGTGTATTCACTCCTTGTTTCCTTAGTATCTGACAATCAGCGCAACTCTGTCACTTCCCAATCCTGTTTGGTCAATTACATCAAAAAAATGCACCAGTTCATCACCAAGTATGTCAGGGAGCATCTAAATGAGTTTCACCAGTTGGAACAGCCCTGGCGTGCCCAAGTGGATTCCACTCTAAATGCCTATCTCTCTGACTTTGAACAGCTTGTGCAGCAGCTCAACAAGTTCAGTGCTTACTCCTATGACCAGTTGCAGCAAGTAGCAGTCCATGCTGCAACTTGCCTTCACAAACTTGATGAGGAATTCAATCAAGAAAGGGCTGCTACTGCTGCTACCATTTCCAAACTTCAGACTCAAGTAAATGAACTGTCTACCTCCAAATCAGATGCCCTGCCTTCTCCTCCATCTAATGAGTTAGCAGATAAGAAACATAGACTATGGGGCGCCATTTGAGAGTTAATAGTGTCCATCTGCAGCCAGGATCACCCTACCAAAGCCCCTCAGCCTGACCCTCAAGTGCTTGCTCTGACAACTCAGGTTGCTGACTTACAACAAGAGTTTGCTACCTAGCGTGAAGTATTGGCATCTGCTGCTAGTCTGACTTAGATTGATGGTGAAGATGGCTGTTGCCCTGGCTTGTTGGGAGCCCCCCACATTCACTGTTCTAGAGAGTTGATAGCTCTAGCCAACAAGGCAGATCATTTGAAACAAGACCACTCTAAGCTTGATAAAGATATACAAGAAATGA
The DNA here is from genome assembly GCA_014839935.2 of Entomophthora muscae. NCBI lineage: Eukaryota > Fungi > Entomophthoromycota > Entomophthoromycetes > Entomophthorales > Entomophthoraceae > Entomophthora > Entomophthora muscae. The sequence goes on from QTSX02007296.1 coordinate 144,371, forward strand.
GTGAGCTAATTAATTCTGTGAACAACAGATTTTTTCCTTGCCTTTTGGTGGATTGTCTCTTACATCCTGGCTGGCTGAAATGTCCTTAGTAGTAACTGCACAGGGTCAGCGCCTGGATGTTACTGAGCAGAAGACCACCCTAGCCAATAATAAGGGCACCCAAACTGCTGAAACCTTGACTACCCTTGAGGAAAGTGTTTGCCAGCTGTGGACCAGACAGCCCCCCACTGAATCCAAAGCAGAATTCTCCCCACGCATAAATGTACTCTTAGAAACAATGGTGGCCCAACCCAGGAAATACATTTAAAGCCTACCTTTAAGCAAGTCTTTGACCCCAAAACCTCAACCATTACAGCTTTACTAACTATCTATGAAACTGCCATGAGAAGAGCCTTGTTTAAGGTTAATAAGGAATACATCCTAACCTGTCTGCACCCAACCTTTCAAGAGGTGGTAGTGCCGGAGCTGCCCACCATTGAGACATGGGAAGATATGAAGAAACTGCTGATTGAGAAATTTGGTGGTGACCTTAGTTTGGAAGTGAAGAAGGACGCCTTCATGCAAATTGCTTTCAAACCTAAGGAAACTCTAGCCAAGTTTGCAGATAGATTCTACATGGAAGGACAACAACTGATCACAAGCCGCCAGTTAACCGCACATGAAGCATACATGGCTTGCGCTCAAGCCCTCAAGGTTAACCAGCTCCTGTGTGTTCACTTCAAAGCCCATAAGGCCATGTTTTATTCCATGAATAGCATAAAGACACTGTTGCAGGATATGCACCTTACCCATTCTGGGGCAGTTATGCGGAAGAATTGTGCCGTTTCTACCTCTGGTTTGTCTTCACGTGGCCCGCATATCCTCACTATGAACTTGCAGAACCCTCCTTGACGTCAGGGTTGACATAACTGTGGACAGATAGATCACCATTCCAGAGTCTGCACTGATCCCCAAGTTGAAGGGGCTGATCCCAAAGAACAGGCGGAAAAAGAACAGTAAGCCTAGAGGCAGAGACGCTCTTGGTTGACAATTCTTTCCAGTCTCCTTTGATTCCCCCCTCCATTGCTGACTCTGAGTCTGCTGACACTAAGGCTCCTTTCATTCTGCTGCTGTTCCAAAACATATCTGATGACTCTGACATGGACATTATGATATGAAAGATCCTTCCACCTATGGATATTCAGTTCTGGCTGTCCCTGAAACTATTGCTGTCCCTTATAAGCTACGTTCTGGGAAAACTACAACAACTGCCAGGTCTCTGCCTGAAGCCAAAGAGTTTGTCTCTTGCCCCTACCTCACTCAAGCCAAGAGATCTCCTGTGCTTTTAAAATCCTCTGAGGAAGTTGCTGAGGTTTCTGACACTGTTTTCAAAAATGTTTCAGTCTTTCTCCCTCCCCAGAAAGTCTATAAGGAATTCCCAGGCCTAAGATGCATGATTAAAAATGGGAAAAAGAACTGGCAGAAGCCCAAGACATTCTGGCTGTCCTTCCCTTTGGCTGTACTACCACTTGTGTGTAAATCTTCATCCAAAAGGTGAAGATTAAGGCCATCTTGGACACTAGATCTCCTGTGAAAGTTGTCTCCTTGAAGCTTGTCAAGAAGCTCAAACTTGCCCCCAACCTTAACTATCATCAGTCATATGGCAAAGCTGGGCTATCCATGACTCAGGCTATAGGAGCTTATTCTGCTTTTCCCATGCAGTTTGGCAAGCTACTCTTGGCCACATCTGCCATTGTATTGGAGAATGAGAGTTACAACCTCCTAGTTGGTACTCAATTCCTTAGGCAATATAACGGGATTATCAACTTAAAGGACAGCTACCTCTCTATCTTAGGATACAAGGTCCCTCTGATCTTTGAAGAGCCAGTTAAAGTTCCCTGGAAGCGCCTCAAGACATGTGGCTTAGAATATCCCACTGGTGTTTTCACTCTAAAATGCCATACCAATTCCTCCAACATGAAGTGCTCTCCTATGGCATGTCCTGCGTCTGAAGGGATCCCTCTCCTAGCCACGTCTGCTGTCACCATCCCCCCTGGCTCCCAGGCCATCCTAGACTCCCAGATATTATATGAACTACCTGAACAAACCTTCTTGGAGTTATACTCCCCTCCCTTGCTAGGACGCAATGAGCCCTATCTCTGCCCAGGATCTTGGATGTCTCTCATAAAGACCCTGTTCAATTGCTGGTTGCCAACTTAACTGCTATCCCCATACATGTGTCTAGAGGACAGGTTGTTGGCTATGGCAAGTTGTTGAGTGCTCCTGACATCCTATCTCTACATCCCTTTGGTATGTTCCAGGACTTTAATTTACCTGAAGACAAACCTCAAGTCCTATCCTTGTTCACTGCTCAGGATTTTTCCACAGCTGTCTCCAGTTCATCAGAAAGAGGTGCTTGACCTTTTAGATTAGTTTTCAGATATTTTTGCTAAAGATATCACTGATTTCTGGCCTAGCCAAAGACGTCATTCACCAGATTGATACTGGTGATGCTCCCTCCTTTTGCGCTAAACCCTATTACCGCAGCCGTGTAGAGGATGCTCAGGTGTCTAAAGAGCTCAAACAACTGTTAGACGCTGGATTACTTGCCCCTTCCCAAAGCTGTGGGCCTCCCCCTTGCTCATAATGAAGAAGAAGGATGGAGGTCATTGTATTGTGATGGACTATTGACAACTGAATTCTTTAACCAAAAAGGATTCCTACCCCTTACCTTGCATCAATGATGCTCTCTGCTTCCCTGAGGGCTCCAAGTTCTTCTCTGCTATGGACCTAGCCTCTGGGTACTGGCAAGTTGATATCTCCCCAAGGATAGACAGAAGGCTGTCCTCATCACTTCTGAGGGGTTGTTTGAGCCTACACAAATGCTGCAAGGGCTCTGCAATGCTCCAGCTACTTTCCAGCAAGCCATGGACTCTGTTCTCTGTGATTTGAAGCTCTCGTGTGTCCTAGTGTACTTAGATAATATAACTGTCTTTATTGCTACCTTTACCAACCACCTGGCCCATCTCAAAGAAGTATTCATAAAGATTCAAGAATCTGGTCTTAAGTTAAAACCATCTAAGTGTGCCTTCTTCAAGGAACACCTTGAGTTCTTGGGACATAAGGTGACTCAGACTGGAATTTGCCCCATGACTAAGAAATTTGAGGCCATTGACAAAATTCTTCCACCCACCAACTTACAAGAAGTTCAAGTCTTTATGGGCATTATGGGATACTACAGACAATTCATTCCTGATTTTGCTGACACTAGCAAACCTTTGGTTCAGCTGCTACACAATTTCCCCTTTAAATAGACTGCAAGCCAGCAGCAAGCCTTTGAGACCCTCAAGCAAAAACTTAAGGAGGCCCCTATCTTAGTATACCCTGACTACAATAAGGAATTCATCCTATATACTGATGCTAGTGATCTGGCCATTGGAGCCATCTTGGCTCAACTGGATGATGAGGGTGTGGATCACCCTGTAGCCTATACCTCTTGTGTCCTGAATAAGCATGAGAAGAATTACAGTGTAATAGAGAAAGAGTGCCTTGCTGTATTGCATGCTGTCAAGCAGTTTCATCATTACGTGCTTAGCACCCATTTCACTGTGGTTACTGACCACACTTTGCTCAAATGACTACAACAACTTAAGGAACCTGAAGGACGACTCGCTAGATGGGTTCTCTGCCTGCAAGGATATGACTTCACTGTGCTGCACCGCCCCAGGATTCAACATCAGAATGCTGATGGAAGGTCCAGAATGCTTATCTTTGCTCTCCACCCTGCTGAAGCTTACAGGTTATACAAACTAATTGGACATCCTTCTTTGTGGGAGAAAAAGACAAGAAGTCCGAGTTGCCCTTTCTAGATTATCCAAAGGCACACTCATTTGTGACAATCAGCTTTTCAAGAAAGTAAAAGACCACTACTTGCCTTACATCAGGCCTAGTCTTTGCCTTTCAGTAGTAATTCAAGCTCATAAAGAGACAGGACATGGAGGCGTTGCCAAGACATATGCCTGGCTCCAGAAGAACTACTTCTGTGAAATACTTTGCCTGCTGATCCCAGATGTTATTGCTAGTTGTCTGATTGCCAGCTCCAACGTCCTAAAGCTGCCACTCATAGTTCAGGCTAGTCCCCCCTCAACACGCCTTTCACACTGCCAGATTGACAATGTAGGGTCTCTCCCTTGCTCTTGCTCTGGTTGCTGCTTTATCCTAATTGCTGTTGATTATTTTAGCAAGTGGGTAGAAGCTCGCCCCACTAAAGCTATCACTGCCAAGACCACCACCGCCTTTCTGCTGCAAGATGTATTCTTTTGCCACAGTTGCCCTCAAGAGTTGTTGTCTGACAATGGGACTAACTTCAACTCCAAGTTATTAACCTCTGTTGTTGAAGCCTTGGGGTCTCACCAGTCCTTCTCTGCCCCTTATAATCCTTCCACTAATGGGGCTGTTGAGCGCACAAACTCAACTCTTGTTTCTATCATAGAGGAAACCCACTTATTCTGAAGCTGTCAACTGGGATCTATAATTACCTGCTGTTCTCTTTGCCTACTGCCTCAGTAAACATTGTGTCACAGGGTACTCCTCTTTTGCTATGTTGTATGGTTGTGAAGCCACCACTCTGTTGCTCTTGGGGCCCCCTACTCTCCTCTGATAAGGCCCTGAACCCTGATGAGCATATCAAAGATCTAGTCAATTGAATCATTGATATTCAGGCCTCTGCCTACACGTCTGCCTATAAGACCAAGCTGCTTGAGCTCTCCCCTGACAATGCTGGAAGATCTCCCCTGACTGGGTTAAACATTGGGGACCACATTCTTTACTATCAACATAGAGTAGGAGGACACACTCATAAGCTAGACTTGTTGTGGATTGGGCCCTTGGAAGTGCCCTTTAAGCAAGGGTCAGAGTATACTGTGAAACTCCTCTCTAGTGGTTGAATGTTTGCTTGTATGCACGCCAAGTTCCTCCACAAGTACTACCCCCTAAGGCCAATCTAGAGGGGGGCAATGTTATGAATGCTACTATTCCCCATGTTTCAATTTTGCTTTATTGGGCTATTTTGAGGACAACTCCCTCTCTTTTGCTTTTGCCCTTTGAAATGAGTCTGGCTCCAAATTGGGAAATACAATTGTTTGGTTTCCTGATTCTGCACAACTCACTTGCCCCACTCATGCTTGTGGCAAGTGATCCTACCGTCCATGTACTGTTTTGTGATAAAGCTACACAGTATATAATCCCAATCTTTATACCCAATAAAATTTAATTACTTTCACATTTTTGCCTTTGTGTTCCACATACTTTGGCACCTCTCTAGCCACGTCTAGCAGATATTATCCATTCAGGGCAACAAGGTAATCACATAGCCTTTTCTGCCATTCTAACCAAGACTTAGTACAAATCCAATCCTAAGGTTAAGATTTCCCGTTGTGACTCTGTGCCACGCCTTAGATCACAACAAAACCCCTAATAAGTCTAATTCAATCCTATTTATATATTAATCTACTTATATATAATCATTAAAACCTACTATATTTTCAAAAATTATCTAAAACCTAATAAATAAATATTAAAATATAAAATTTTCACTTATTAACTTTTCTTTGCTTTGTTATTTTTTATTATACCTGACAGTATATTTTTTAGAATTATAAAAAGTATGTTGATAAATATAAACTAAATTAAAAATTAAAAATAACAATCAATAAAAAATAAAAGTTAAGTCATCTATTTTTTTGATTGGTTGCTTTGCAAGGCATACAGGGATGAACAAATTTGAGTGGTCATAGAATTTGGCCATAGTCTCTGCTGAAAGAGTATGGGTCCCAACCTGCAGCAAATCAAACAAGGCCTCAGGCTCAGATGGCGTCCCCCACTTGACAACACACTTGTGCCACCCAAAGGCCTCATTGATTGGGTTCAGGAATGGGAAATATGCAGGAAGAAATAATATGTGCATAGGCACTGTGATCCAATTATTTGACTGTCTCAATCATTGGGAATTCATTGAGAATATTAGCCACCTTGTGGAGCCTAACATTATCCAACACAATTATGTTAGTGAATCTCAAGCTAGTTAGCCTGAGGTGCTCCTGAACCAATTAGAGAAATTGGATCAAGGTATCACCATTGTGAGGACCCTTGATCATATGATATAATTCAATTCTAATAGGATCAAGAAGGGCTACCATCAATTAGGGCACAGCACAAACAGAAACACACTGGGATACACCATCTTTGACGCCTTTGGGAATATAGCCATGGGCATTAAACATGGACAAAGTAAAGGACAACTCATCAATGTAATAGATTTTTACCATGCCCTTGTCCTTTAGCGTGGTATATGTCTCAGCATATTTTTGCCAGTTCTCAATGTTGATTGGGCTATTCCAATTATACAGAGAAACCCTGAGGTTTTCCAGGAGAATCCAAACTCTTTATAGCGCAATAATAGGTCAGAATTGAGGCCTTGATTCCAAAAACAGATTTAACCATGGATTGTGTATTTCCAAGTTCAAGATGGTGTCAATTTTATACTTCTGGGAAGTATAATAAATAAAATAAAGAGGAAGATTAAGAAGAGAATGATACTTTATTGAATATGAATATAGGTTAATATATAGTATCATGATAAGCCACATGTTGTCCATGTACCTCATGGAGGTCATGGGGCTTATCTGAGTAATGTTCCTCTTGAGTCACAAGGCTTAATCAAGTTGTGTTCCATTTAGGACCTGGATTGAGAGATCCCTGTCATATATGGTTAACTGATAATGGTACCACCAGTTTATTGACTGGGCGGTGAACCACTTGGTGAGCCGCTTGGTGATTTACTTGGGGCGTTAATTCCCCAAGAGGGAGTAATTGAAGATGTTGCAACAATGGCAATTTCTGTTGATTCTCTGCCTGATTGCCCAGATATGCCCCTTTGCCAGGATAGTAGACTCACACTGGGATTTCTCCACAAGGAGAACAGTACCAGGTTTTAGGTATATATTATACAGCTGATGTGCTGATTTCTTCAAAATACTGACAATATCAGTGGCCTTCTTGTTGTCCCAAGTTTCCTTGATGAACCTGATAAAGGTCTTGCAGGTGGAGTTGGGGATGATGGTGCAATTAAACTTTTTGGCAGTAGGCACTGACTCTGCGGGTTCTGCCATGAAACAGGGAATAGGCACTTAGCTGTAGAACACACCAACTTTTTTCAGCACCTGATGCTCCTTTAAAGCTCAATAATATTGTGGCTCCTTGTTGTTGTCTTGCCCTTTACCAGCACACAAATAAGGCTTGTATGTGGTATCCAGAATAGGCTTTACACTCTCTATAAGACTGGCAGAAATGCCATCTTAGCAGTACACATGGTTGTACACCAAGAAAAATATCTCATTAGTGGTGTTACTCACATTTCTAGTGATGATGACTTTGATGGACTTCCTGGAAAGCTTTGGAACTATGGGACTAATACTATCTGTTCTGCCAGTATGGATGCTGTGGGTTTGTTGCTGCATCTGTTTAGTGTGGGTTTCACTTCCTGACTCAGAGCTACTCCCACCTTTCATTTACTGGACTAAAGCCACTCTGTTATTTGACTCACAAGGGTGTCCATGTCTGTGGTGTACTCTTTTGGCTCCATGACTCTATTGTTGTGATGCATTCATTTTGATATAAAATAAAATCAGTTTAACTATATAATTTGTTTAACATAGCTTTTATTTATCCATATCTAGTATTATAAAAGCTTTTAGTCACTACCATCTATTCTGTATCAAGTTTAAAAATTCTATATTATTTATTTTTTGGTTGTAAATGTGGACTTTTAGCTGTATGTATTGATATATCTGATTCATTTGATAATTTCCTTCCAAAAACAGACACTCATAATACTTATTTCCTCTTTCATCTATAGCTTGTATATCTTAATTAAGATGAACTGGTAACATTATTATAGATTCATTGATTTATTTTGATACTTGATGTTTTCATAATCTGTTTCAGTGCTATGGGGGTTTGTTGGTGGATTGAGTTTTTCACTTTAGTGGCTAAGTTCATTTTATTCTAAAAAGCTATAGTAAATATAGTAGCTTTGTTTTGTGACTGAAATCAACTTGTTCTAGTGATTGGTATTCTTGTTGTTGAGTCATCATATATTTTTCCCAGTTTACATAATTTGTTGTGTGTCTGGACATTTTTGCTAATTAATGTACATTTTCTGTGGAATTAGCTCCTATTTTTATCAAAAAAGTTGAAATTTGTTATGTGACTGAACCAATTTGTTCTGAACTGAACCATTTTTGGTTATCTCAACAGGTTGTAAACCTACTGTAGCTTAATTAGTAGTTTGTTTAACTATATATTAAACTAAACCTAAAGTTATTGTTATCTTTAACTGACCCTATTTTTGTGCACTACTGGAAAGCCACTGGCCTGAAATAGTGAAATCATCTTTACAGGAAACCCATATTTTAAAAATAAATTTATTGGTCTTTTATAAATATCAAATAAAATCAAGAATAATGATTGAATTGAACATTTTTCAGGTTGATAATCAAGTATCTAAAGACAATGTAAAATTTGATTTAGTGTTGCTATATCAAATTTTAAAGCTAATTATAAGTTTATTTAACATCAAGCTATATTGAAGTTTAATTAATCCTTCTGTTCAAGTGAGTTTACAGGCAGTAACTTAACCCCAGGTGTTTTAGCTTTACATATTTAGTTTCAAGCCAAGCTAAATTGTGAGATTAGCTGGTTGGATCAAGCTCGAAATTTATATCACCAACTTCATTTAGAATTTATATACCTCGCTTTTTAGCGCCATCTCGAGATTTTTCGGGATTTTCAGACTACTCAGGATCTGATACTTTTAGAACGATTTTGTTTTTCTCTTAGGCAGGAATATTTTTATTGGCTTTCAAACAAATCCAGAGTTGCTTCAAAGAGTTTGTAAAAAGGAACCACATTGATTTAGATATATAGAAGAAGCCAACAAGCCTTATAAAAGTACTTGATAGATAAAAGATATAATGGGAAAATCAGTAAGGATTTTTTGTTTTTGTATATTTTTTTCACAATATTATCATAAAAACTTTGACCCACGCTAAAACTCGTGTAATCAGAGATCAAAAAGAGGAAAAAGATCTCTTCCCGATCCGGAGATCGAGGATCAGAAAAAGATCCCCAAAAGTTTTGTGTTCAAATCTGGTCCCGTTGGGCTCTCAGTTTCCCTTCTGATCAAAGACATGCGAAAGGTTATGTCCCCAAATACTGCCAAGCGTTTAAAGGTGTTACTCTTAAAATGTCAGCATATTTATATAGGTTGAATTTAGGAAAAGAAAACGAATAAGCTCAAAGATTTCCTCCAAGTGGCCGGCCAGTTTAGAGTCACGCATTTCTTGATGTTTACCCAAACTGAAGTTGGCACCTACCTCAGAGCAGCGAGAATCCCTCGTGGGCCTACGCTTACTTTCAGAGTTTTGAATTATACCTTGCGTACCGATATTAGAAGATTTGGGAAAAAGGAAAAGTATAGTAGACATGATTATGAATTAGCACCAACTGTAAGTTCCAGCTTCGATAGCATGTTTATTTTTATAGCTAGTATTGAATAATTTCGGTGAAGATGAGCAATCGATTCGTCTTGCTGCTTCCATGTTCCAAAACATGTTCCCAACAATCGATATCCAAAACACAAGCGTATCTGATTTACGTCGAGTAGTCATGTTCAATTACAACAGTGAGACCGAATCTATAGATTTTAGACATTATCGTGTCGATGTAAAAGAGTCAGGCGTCAGTAGAGGAGTTAAAGCAATCCTGAGCTCCAACTTGCCTGCTTTGGGTGATCTAAAAGATATCAGCGAGCTTGTTGTTCGGTAGTCTATTTATCTTTTCACTTCTGATAGATTTAGTGATGCTTTAGGGGCAGAGAGTGATGCCGATGAAGCTTTTGAACAAACATTCGACGTTGCGCCAGGATTTTTCGGTCGTAGACAAAAGGCCGCAAGCACAAGAGCAGTCAAGCTGATTGAAATCGGGCCTCGTATGGAACTGCAGTTGATTAAAGTACAAGCTGAACTGTGCAATGGCGAAGTTCTATACCACAAATTCAGTAATCCATTGTTTGTCTTCATAAATAACATTTCCAGTCAAAAAAACTAAGGAAGAGACTGCCAAACAAAAGAAGACGCTTAACCAAAAGAAGGCCGAGGCCGAGAAGCGTAAACGGCAGCAGGAACTTAACATCCAAAAGAAAAAAGAAGCTGCCGAACAGCATAGAATTGCATGTGGTGCTCCCCCAAGAGAAGCCACCACAGAAGGTATCAATCGTCATAACCAAAGCTAACATTCAGATTCTAAAGATGGTGAAAATGAGGATGAAGGTGAAGATCACGAAGACAATGCGATTGGGGAGATGGAACATGACAACGATGACGGTGGAATGGAAGGCTTTAACATTGACGAAGATGATCTTTTTGACGAAGAGTCTGACAAGGGATTGAATTCAGGGGATGATTCTTCTGACCAGGACTCTGAGGAAGACCCTGCCCCAGGTAAAAAGCCTTTACACCCGTAACTTACACACATTAGCACCAAAAAAGAAAACAAAAACTGGATGATTCTTTTACAAAATCCACTTTTAGAATATATCATTAGACTATGTGTGTTATAACTTATTTTATCTACAATTTAGTTTAAAAAGTTACTAGCAAGAATCATTTTTATTTCATGCCTCAAACAAAAATTATGTACAAAAGAATATGCAAACTTGTCAATAACTGCATATTGAATTTATAGTCTATTCTTGCATTCCATATACAGTTTTTTAACCTGTTGAGATAAACGAAATCAACTCAGCTTAAAACGAAATTAGAAACTCAGGATTTTATATTGAATCGCAATACATTTGGATTCCCTTCTATTTCGTTATAAGCTGAGTTGATTTCACTTTAGGTTGCCTTGATTTCGTTAATCTCAACAGCTCCTAAAACCACTTAACAAAATAGCATAATATCTTCTTGGAGTATTTACAACCCAAATAACTAATAACCCCTGGTGCTTTGTTTAACTTTAATAAATAAACATATCATTGATAACATGACAGTTATGCTATTCCTTCAACAACTTAAAGCCTTGACTGCTTTCCCCAAGGAAAGGAGCCTAGCCTAATAAGGATGCCTACAATAAAAGTAATTGACATTTTTTCCTTGTGTGTTGTTTAAACACCGAATGTGGCCAAGCTTCACAGAATTTCTATTTATATAAGTTTGTATCACAAGCCCTTTCTCTAAATAACTGTCAACATGGAACTCTTTACATAGATTTATCCAAAAAAGGAGTTGACCCCAGGCAAAGTTCCACACAAAAGACCCTGTGCCACTCAAACTGACTCCCCCATGATCCGTAGCCAAATGCAGAAGTTGACTCAAATGACTAAATCCAGCAACAAGAACCAGTGACAATTCCAGCCTGGTGGGCAGCTCAATTTGGCGCTTCATTCATTACAAGGATCACACCATCCCCTGTCCAATCCAACTGATTGATTGTCCCAATCTTGTTCCTTTTATAATGATTCACTCCAACTATATAATTCCAATATCTCAATAAAGATAATTATCTAGTTTCCAAGCATTTTCCCCATGTAACACTGCTAATACAGCACAGTTACAACATTGGTAGCTCAGCTAGGTTTTCCATCCTACCTTTCTTTTCAAAATTCCTCTTGTGCCCATACTTGCCATGGTCAACAAATGTACAAAATAATCTAATCAGGGCACCCCTTGGATTGGACGCCCTACATGCCAGGAACTAAAAAACCTGAAGGACAAGTCCTTTAACAAAACATGGTAATTCTAGTTCCTGTTTTCAATGCCTTGTCCGCACAAGGATTCTTCCAGGCCTCTTCTTCCACGCCCCAAGCCAATGATAAAAACATCATCCCACACATGTAGCCCAACGTCTGCGCAGTGCCACACTGGAATTGTTTGCAGGAGCCAACAACAACACCACAGCATGGACCCAGCCCGCCCAGAACAAACTGACACAGATGGAGTGTCCAACTTGCTTCTGGATTGTGGAGATCTCTATTTTCCTGACTCATGACACAGGCACCTGGTGTGATAAACAGCATGATGATCACACAGAGAAATACTGGGACACCTTCAAAAGGGACTTCTTGGCTAAGTTTGTAATGAAGGACACTGCACTCATGATCATTTGCCAAGATAAACATGGCACAAACTGGTACAGTCAAGGAGTTGACAAGGGCCTACAAAGAGTTGTGCCTACGCGCTCCTCCAAGATGGCTTTTGATAACCCTGTCACACATTCTATGTATTATGATGCACTCAGACCCCACATGATGAGACACATTATCCTGGATCAAGTGACCAACATGCAGAGCTTGTACAGTGAAGCAGAGAAAACAGAACATACTCAAATGCACTTCATGTAAGGTATGAAGGCTTGGGGTAGATTATTGTAAACTAAGGCCTTTGAACTAAGAATATTTATATTTGTTAAGTATAAAAGGTAGGCAAGGTTTGCAATAATAACTGCACTAAGGCTCCTAAAAGCTTATATGAAGTGAAATAGGGACTAAGGCAATTTATTAAACCTAAGAAAACAAAATAGATACCAGTCTTTATGACAAAAGATTTGGTTAAAAAATCAATCTCTAAGTCTGGGAAGTGATCAGCACTAGCTGGGGGATTAAAACTGTCAAAAATTAAAGTATGAGTACCACTATAAAAATTGCCTAACTGATGGAAGATCTAGTCAAATGAAATCATAAAACTAATCTGGAAAAGATACAAGAATAAAATTTAAAGAGAAAATACAAGCCACAAAACCTAACTAGAACCTTTTTAGGGTGCAAGTCAAACGATCTCAACTTAAGTTGAGATTGGATAAAACTCAGGATTTTTATTAAACTATGATTATTGAGGTGATGATAGGGGGAAAACACCTAACCAAAGGTGGCTAGATGGCTTGGTAGGTAAAAACAGACACAAGCACATGTTTCTGCTTAACTTAACCTTTAAAAGTTAAGAAAAAGATAAAGGGGACAACAAGGAACAGCAACACTGTTTAGCAGCTGAGGATAGAGTGAAAGAGCAAGCGGGAGGAAGGAAAAATAGAGTCTGAACTGCTGGAGTAAGCCAAGGAAAAATGCAAAAGGTAAACAAATTTGTATTAGCTAATAATAACCCTAGTGTAAAGGTGGCGGGTTTGAGAATTGTACTGGATTAAAGGTAACTTTGGAAAGAAAATTTAACCGTTAATATAGATGGAATTGACCAGTAGAGCAAGGGAATGAAAAGAGAGATGTTGAAGAGTAAATTTGTTGTGAATTGAACCAAGGCTTTGGATAAAATGGAATT